>CABFKP010001429.1:0-12148 GCA_901779475.1 Panagrolaimus davidi
GCCCCGGCCCGGTACCGGGCCGGGCCGGGGCCGGGGATTTCCGGGTTTACCCGACCCGGTGCCATGCCTAAACGAAAGCAAAAGTGAAAAAAAGAGCGGAATTCCGTATTTTACGGAAGGGAAAGCGGAATTTTTTAAAATTTTTTTTGCAAACGATATTCATTTAATTTCAACAACAAAAAAGATAATAAATAACAAAACAACATTAATTTTGGCAAACTTTTTTGCTTTTTATTAGCAAACTTTTCCACAAAAAGCACAATTTTTCTTGGAAAAAAGAAGCATAAAATTCACGGAATTCCGCAGTTTTTTTTACGGAAGCGGAAGTGGAAAAAAGAGCGGAATTCCGTGTTTTATGGAAACGGAATTCCGCACTTCCGTGACCCAGACCGCGAAAAAGCCGCGTAAAATCAAGGTTCGCGTAAAAGGCCTGACTAAACGCTGGACTGGACTGATAAATGCTGGACTCGAGGCGCGTAAAATCGAGGTTCGACTGTAATTATTGCCAGATTTTGTTGGATTAGGGACACACTAAATGATGGATGGATTTGTGGGAACAAATTTGAAATCAAAAAATTTTTGCAGGACGAATCCGGAAGGATTCTGATTTGCGTATGGTGAAATTTTTGGATTTTTTAAAAATTTTTTCTCAAAACTTCATCCACCATTTAGACGTCCACTCCACCGGACCCGTCCATCCACCATTTATTATGTCCCTTGCATTGCCAAAGAAAAATGTGAAAATATTTTAGTTTCCTTCAAAATGGAAGAATCCTTCAGAAAAATGGCATCTTGGAAGCGTTGCATTTGGACCTTTATCTAATGTTACAACAGAGTATAAATATGAAGATACTGTTAGTTTTATAACAATTTATAACACTAGCTTCTAAATAAAAAATTTAGAGATTTAATAAATTTCAAAAAAATGAAAAAACCAAAGAAGATTTAAAGCAATGGAAAGACAGAGATATTGATTGCATTGTATGGAATGATGGAAAAAAATGGCGAGCTTGCATTGATACCTCATTTTTAACAACAACAAAAGAAACATGGTTTTCAAATCTTAAAGATTTAAAAACTTTGACAAATTATAATGACAATAATCAAGAGTTTACAAATTTAATCAACAAATGGCTTTATTGCATTAATGTGCTAAATGATGGAAATTTGCTGCAAATACAATGCCCACATATCGATCATGCCTCAATTGTTGCTCATGTTGCCGCTGCATTTTATCCTGATAAACCATCTGAAAATAATGGATTAGCTCCTGGATCTCAAATATCTTCAATGCATACGGGATGGACCGACAGAAAACACGTAACATTAATACCCCTTCGTTAAATAATTGGCAAAAAATAATTTTTTCAGCTCCTTAAATTCTTTGAAAAATGTATTGAATTGAAAGTTGATATTATAAACCTTTCATTCATCATTACACAGACATCTTCTATTGCTCAAATAATAAAGAAAATGGTTGAAGAACATGGAATTATTATAACACAATCAGCATCCAATTCAGGGCCGTTTTTTTCTTCAATACCTGAACAATATTCTAAAATATCTGATGAAATATTTATTATTGGTTCATTTTTCACATCTGAAATTAAAGATATCCTCCCCTCTGGATATAATGGAGGAATTGCCGATACAATCAATAAATATTCATCAAAGGGACCCTTTTTGTCTTCTGGTGCTCGAGGAATTGATTTTGTTGCACCTGGCGAAGCTATTACAAATCTTCCAAAATGGTATCCTAACAAAAACACAGATTTTAATGGAACAAGTCTTGCTGCACCAAATGCTGCCGGTTCAATTGCTTGCTTACTTTCAGCTTTAAAAGCCAATGGAATTGCATATTCACCAGCGATGATTAAAATGGCATTGGCAAATACAGCATTTCTTCCAAAAAATGCAAATAAATTAGAATTTGGAAATGGAATTATTCAAATTTATGATGCTTTTGAATTTATCAAAAAATCAATCAATTTTTTTCCAAAAAATTTTATTGTTCCAATTTCTGTTAATAATCCAAAACTTGAAAAAGGAATTATTTTTGTTAAAAGTGATGAAATTCAATCAAAAAATTATTGTGTAAATATAAACCCAAAATTTAATACAAAATGGATTTTAAAATGTACTGATCAAAGCTTTGTAAGCCATTGTAAAACTGTTTCATCCAAAAATAATTCTTTCAACGTTAAAATTGATGCAGATTTATTGAAAGAAGGTAGCATAAATTATGCAGAAATTTATGGAATTGATTCTTTAAATCCTTCAATTGGGCCATTATTTTATCTTCCAATTACTGTAATTTGTCCTGCCAATTCTGCTAATGAAAAAATTATTACCACAGAACCTGGAACTCCCTTTCATTACTTCATTAAAAAACCTTCAACTGTCGATTCTCAGAAGCAATGTTCCATTAAAATTACAGCAATGGATGTCAAAAAAGAAAGCAGAATAACAATATTATTCCGTCAGGGAAAATGTTTGACAGAAAAGCGATTTATATCCTTCCCGGTCCGAGTCCAGGAAGGATATACATCATCCCTGTTCCCAGAATATATTTAAGAAATGAACAAAAAGGAAAACACCTTTTCTTTTACCATTGATATCAAAGATTTTGAAGAAGATTTTTTTGAAATATGTATTTATACAACAAATGCTGTTCCAACGAGTTACAACCTTGAAATTTGTTTTCAAAAAACAGTTTTGTAAATAAATTTTATTAATAAAAATCATGGAAAATATAAAATTGCAAACTGAGAATTTTTTGAGTTGTTTTTTTCCAAAGGTTGGAACTTTTAACATATCTCTCCTTTATGGAAACAAAAAAATCAAAATATCTTTATCTCGATTCTTGACGTTGTATCAGTTTTTACATAAATTTTTGTTTCGTCGCCTTTGATTCTGTGATGTATTTATATTTTATATTAACGAGTTTGACAAGGATTGGGATTATTCTACCATGCAGCCAGACAAAAGTAAAAATTAATTTGGTTTTATAAAATTTTTATTGTAAAAAACATATTGAAAAAGGTTTATGTGGAAAATATTTATCTAAATATGGTTTAAGCGGGTTTAATGCTATGGATACAATAAAAAAAGGTTTTTTTTATAACTAACTTGAAATTTCAGTAATTTTGGCACAAATTTTCACATCTGAATCAAAAAGGGAAAGAAGCCTAATTTTTTTTTCCTTTCTCCAAACCCTTTTTTGCCTCTCCTTTAGAGCAGAAAAGTTTCGGTTTTTGAAATTTCGACAATAAAAAATATAAAATTTTTTTTCTGTCTTACCCATTTTATACCCCTAACTTATTTGTACAATCATGGAAGGTAACTTTTTGTTTGATTCATTTACTGAGCTTCCCGATTTTTAGAATTTTTGGTTGAAAAAGATTTTGTAAACCCTAAGGGCGTACTTCCAAAGTAAATATGTCAAAAAAATTTGGTAGAATCCTCAAAAAAAATAATATTTTTAGTTAGAGCTGTAAAAGTGTTTTTGAAGAAATAAACAAATTTTAATATTATCAAAAACATGTTTTAAATTTTTATGAAGGGTGTTGTTTTTGTATATTTTAGAATTTTCTTGAACAATTAAAGTCCTTATCGCGATAGTTTAAGAAAGTGGAAACATTTTTTCTTTTTGCATTAACTTTTTTTGCCCCTACAATTTTTGATAAGCGATATAGCCTAAACTTTAATGACCCTATTTTCCCATGTATTTTTTTTGTTTACATGATTATTTGAACATTGCTGGCATTCTTTACAGTACAAAAAATCAAAATTATGGTATAAAAATGACCCTTTCTTTTACTGATTTTTTTCATTGTTTTTTTTTTTTTGAAAAAACATGTTTCTGCCTTTTTTGGTTTTAGTTTTCTTTGCTGGGCCAGTAATTACAGCAAAAGTTCCAGTTTGCACCGGATTACGGTATACTGGAACATTTGTTTCTTGTGAAACTGGAAAAGAATTTTATTCATATGGTTTTGATTTAAGTGTCTCGATTAATCCAAATAATTCAACATTTCCGAATAAATTAAGAATTACAAATTATGAGAATTGGTCCTCTGATCCTGATATCATTTATCCAGGTGCACCAATAATTTTTCCAACTAAAGGAGTTAGTATTCAATGTTCAACCATTAATGAAACCTGTTTATTAGATTTTCCAAATGGTTCAACACAAATGTTATATCCTTTAATGGTAAATGAAAGTCTTGGATATCCTCAATCAAATGCCGCAATATTCATTAATAATGGAAATGTTTTTGATGCTTATTATGGGGGATTGTTAGATCCAATCTTGGGGGACCGGTTGGGTTGGAATGATCGTAAGTTTTTTACATGTTTTTTTTAGTGTCCAGTTAAAAAATCTCTCGGATTTTTTCCATGTCTAAAAAAACAATATGTTAAATTTGCAGCTTATTGTCCAACACAATATCAACAAGCCGCAGTGTGCACAGATTTTTACTACATTAATGTTCCAGAAGATAATTACGGTAACATAAACTTTTCTCTTTATTAAAAACTTCATATTTGCTCCACCCCCGAAGAACAAAACGTGACATGCGTTTTAATAACAAATCCACGGCAGACCTGTTCAAAAGAAAAAATGAAAGAGGGTTGCGCGCAAGCTGCAGCAAAAAAGCCACTCTTTTGACTTTTTTTTCAAAAAAGAGTGGCTTTTAAAAAACAAAAGAAGTCAAAAGTTTGGCTTTTTTGCTGCAGCTTGCGCGCAACCCTTTTTTCTTTCGAGTCTGCCGTGAATCAGAAATCTGCGGTGTTTGAATTTGCAAAAATGGAGAAAATGTTTTTAAACTATATTTCTCTATTTTTGCGAAACTTTTATGTGCAACATTGTGTTTTAAGAATGTCAAAAGCAGGGCATTGCGAAATAGAGTTTGGTTTTGCGAAACGAAACGAAACAAAATAGGAACGTCATTTCTCAGAGCGAAACTAAACGAAATGGGTCTAAAAACCTTTTGATATTAAAGGATTTTTTAATTTTTTTTCCGTTTCGCGAAACGCGAAACAAAACAAACTTTTCGCACATCTGGTCAGAAGCAGTAAAATCCTTTGAATTTAAAAGATCAAAGTGTGGATTTAAACCTTTACTGGATATCAGAATAATCTTTGAACGATCATATGAGAAAATAATTTTTTTTTCACATTTTATTGTAAATTCAACAACGGTTGTCACAAATAAATTAAAACTTTACAATTTAAAGGAAAATGTCTTGACTTTAAAAGTGTTACAACACTGACAGATCCAAAGACAAATGTGACCGCAACTTTAAATGCTGATTATTTTGTAACATCCGCCGGTTTTAACATTACTATCACAAATTTCACATCTTCTGTTGATGGATTTGCTTATGAACTTGGACCAAATATTCATTATTGGAGAGGCGTTGCAGGAAATACCAAAAATCCAATACAAAGTTTTCCACTTGGAATTGGGGGACCAAATTACCAACTTGAATGGACAATTGATTTCGCTTTACCTGGATTTTATGGATATTGGAAAGTTATTGCAGGAGAGATAATTCGAAGAAATGACATTTTTTATTACAATGACAGTATTCCGTATACTGTAGCTGATCCGTGCTTCAAATTGTCTTACGAAATTCCGTTTAATAAAAACGCAACCATACAAACAGAATTTTGTTGCACACTTTTTGCAACTGAATAATTAAGGACTGATAATTGATTTTTATATCAGCATGTCAAACAATAGTGTTTGATTAACATATTTGATGAAATATTTTTGTTGTATTTTTTAGTAATAATAAATTTCTATATGATTGACAAGCTTTAGAGAACACGGCGAATTTTTTAAAAGTTAATTGTAAGATGTTTTAAATTTTGATACCCGAAAGGGTATCAAAATTTTTAATTACAGCAATAATTTGTTGGAATTTTCGTTGAAGTGGTTTTATAAATTTTTAGGAGGGTAGAAAAGGGAAATATCAAACAACATTTGTCATTGTTTAAAATGAAAGTTGAAGGCCACTGCATGGATTTGTTTTTAAAAATAGCGCCAAAGTAATTTAATTTTTACAATTACTTTTTCAAAAAATGGCTTTTTTATTTTTAAAAGTAGTATCAAAAAAAGTAATAAAAAGTAATAAAAGTAGTTGAAAAAATATATTTTAAAAATAAACAAAATCTCGTTAAAAAAGGAAATTTAAAAACCCAAGGAAATATATTTCAAATTTTAATATCTGAAAAGACAAATATCTTTGATCTGAAATTTTTTTAGTTACAACTGTTATCTCTATCTAACACAAATCTAAAAAAAGAAATGTAATACAAATAATTTAAATCTCGAAAATCCCTTACTATGTCATTCGACCTTTTTTCTGCAAAATCCCTTGTCATTTTTTACTTTTAATATAATTAAAGACGTGCAGAGACAATTTGTGACTTTACGTTTTTTCGAAGCAATAATTCACCGTCACTTTTCAGCAGGCTAATTTTTTTTTATCTAACTCAGAAAAAAATTCTACAGCTGATAGGCACAATTTCAAATTCGGGAATGGAAGGGCAAAAAATTTGACTGAAAAAATTACGGTATTTTCAATTTTTCTTTATCAATTATCATTTTTATTAGCATTTAACCTAATAATTTTTTTTATCAATTCTTATTAATATTAAGATTCTGCATTTTTGGTACCAAAATTATGTTTATTGCACAACTTTGAAAAAACGGTGCACATCCTTAATTATAATCGACAAAAAAATGATACAATGAAAGCTGAATTATCTGTGTTTTTTTCTTATAAAATTCTGCATTTATTAAAAAAATTAAAAAAGCACAGCTATGACAAGAATTTAGAATATGCTTGAGGTGAGAACAAAATTTTAAAATGCCAAAAAACTAGCAAGTAATTTAACACAAATTCCTTTTCAACAGTAGGTGGTTGAAAAAGCAAGTTTTTGGCATCATCTTTTGTGTCTTCTTTACAGTGTGTCATAGGAATGTTTAAAAGTAATTGATTGCGGACTTCAAATGGTGAATGACATTGAATATTTTTTAAGTTATTTAATATTAAATTTTTGAATTGCCCAAAATACTTCGATTTTTCTTTTTTTAAATCATTAATGAGCCATGAGATTGAACAATTACAGTTAATTGGATTATTGTTTATTTTTAATGAATATAAAGAATTCCAATTCAATAAGGATTCTGGTAATATTGTAATATTACAGGATTCCATTTGAATTTCTCTAATCTTTAAGCGTGTTTGAAAAATACTATTTGGTCCAAATGCATTTTCATGAATATATTTAAGCTTTGGACTAAAATTTAATTTAACTTTTGACAATTGTGGAAAGCTACAAAATGCACAGTCTTCAATATCTGTAAGAGCTGGTAAATAATCAAGAACTAAAATTTTTAAATTGCTGTTGTATAAATTTGGATCATTTTTTAATGTGGAAATATTTGTTGCAGTCATCCATAACGAAAATAATTGTGGAAGAGTATTGATTACTTTTGGTATAGAGGTTAATGGATTTTTTGCTAAATCCAAAACTTGTAACTTTCTAAAAATGTTGGGGATTACTTTGTATATAATTAGAAGATATCTGACATCAGCTGTTCTCTATATTTAACTAAGGGGTCTAAAATCTGATATACAGTAAATAAACAAATTTTGCAAAAATGATTGTAAAAAAAAGATTAAAAGCTTCCAAAAACGAAATGTATCTTTTAAATTTCGAGTCTGGTAACAGCACACATAGAACTGAATGCGAATAAATCGTTCCTTTTTTGATCCGATGTCTGGCAAAGTGTTTTTGTTGGCATTCGGAAAACCGCCAAATGTAAAAATCTCTGGCTAAAAATTTTTATGTTTTTCTCGGAAAAAAAAAAGTTTTTCACAAACTTTTACAAAATTTTTGCGAAAAAAGCAAACTTATCTTTTTCTTGGGGATTTTTTATCGGTTTTTTAACCACCCTATAAGTTCGTTTTTTTCGTAAGGTTTTGTAAAAGTTTGTGAAAAAATTTTTTTATCCAAAAAAACATAAAAATTTTTAAATTTTGCGGTTTTTCGAATGCCAACAAAAGCAATTTGCCAGACATCGGATCAAAAAAAAGAAACTTCGTTTCGATGCTAACTCTATATTTTTTTAATCACTCACACTAAATTTATGAATACAGTTTCTTCCAAAAATGTTATATTGCATTGAGATAATGACAATCGTTCCAAATTTGATAAAGATTTCGTAAAAATTCCATTGTTAATAAATTGTCCAATTTTGGCATTTTCACGAAGGTCAAGATATTGTAATAAAGTCAAATATTGAAATGTATTTGATGACAGAAAAACAAGTTCAATATTTATCACTGATAGACTTTTAAGACTTTTACCAAGATTTTTATTAAGAACTTTGTCATTAATTGTTGGAATTTTCGTTGACCAAAATCCCAAAGTTTCAAGTAATTTGAAATTATCAAATGTCCCATTTTCGATGCTTTCGATTGAACCATTTATAAAAGTCAAAAATGTTATATGTTGTTCTTTTCCTTTTAAAATTTGATTCTAAATATCGGAAAATAGTAAGCAAATTTATAATAAAAGATTCACAAACTTTTTTCAAAATTGTTTGCATCTCTAAATGAAATTCTGCCATACCAAATGTCGCATTTTTATTATCGCAATAATTTTTGTCCGATTCTTTTCTGCCGCAAATTATTTTGTTATTATGGCAGTAACAATTCCAATCTGAAATAGCTTTATTAAATAACAAAAAAAGATATTTTTCGGGGACATAAAAAATAGCCATTATAAATAATAATCACTTAACAAACAATGTTTTATTATCAAAAAAAATTACCGTTTTGAGTAACTGTAACGTTTCCATTATCAATTTGTTTTTTTAACACTTTCTTTTTTCCATAAATGGGAAAAAGCAAAAAAGTAATAAATAAAAAAATAAAAAAATGGTTCATTCTTGCGAATATTTGAAAACGAAAATCAATGAATGTTAGAAAAGGAAAAAGTGTAATAAAAGATAATAAAAGAATTGACCTTTTTCTCAAAAAACGGATAGCGAAAAATGGCCATTCATTTTTTTAACGGTTCTTGGAAAAGGTATAACGACATCGGCAACGCACAAATGCTGCTTTTTCTTCTTTTCCTTTTATTATCGTCTTTTTCTCTTTTTTTGAGATTCTTTTCTTTTATGATTTTCATAACTTGATGCGCTTTGATTTTTTTATCCTTTAAAGAAAAAAAATTAAATGCCAAAAAAATTCAATTATTGTATTCTAAAAATTTCAAAAAGTACGTAGTTTCAGAAAATGTTTTAGGATGCAATTTTCCCAAATTTGTTTTGTTACTTTGAATTATTCAATGTCTAAAAAACTGCTACAGTATATTTAACGATAAAAATTTCTTCTTTAAAAGATCCAAGAAAAACGAAAACAAAAACAAAAATGATTTAATCGTGTTGTTTTTTAATTTCAGTTGATTCCTTATATTTTTAATTACTTTTTCAAAAAATGGCTTCTTTATTTTTAAAAGTAATAGCAATAATAATAGTAATAATAAAAAGTAATAAAAACGTTTTAATACAGATATTATGCGTAAAAATACACAAATTCTAATTAAAAAATGTTATGTAAAAAAACAAGAATAACAGTGTTTAAAAAGACATATCAAATTCTAAAAATGGAGAGATCTTTAATTTATGAATCTTTGATTTTATGCAAATCCATTAAAAACGGTTTAAAGTTTAAGAATGACAAGAAAAAATGATTTTTGTTTTTTTTGATAAGCTTTTTTTTTAAATTTGTAACACTTTAAGAGATGTTTTTGAAACATCATCATTTTAGTAAAAAAATAGAAATAAGAAAGTCAAAGAATCAAAGAATAAAAATATCCATAAAAAAGCCAGTTAAAAAATGTAGTCTAAAAATGACGAGAATTTTAAAGATCAGAAAAAAAATGTAAATGTTTGTTTACAAATATAGACGCAAAGATTAACATGCTTCAAATATTCGGAAAAAATGATTCAAAAACCTTTAGTTTGCAGTAAAAATGATGAACAAACTTTTCGCCATTAATTAAAAGTCAGTTTGTATTACTCAAAGGTCAAAGAATCTGTTGATACAAACAGTTCCATGTAAATATTATCTTAGATAATTACTACTATTTCAGTAACAAAATTCGCTTTAAAGTTATAATGTTTTTTTTACTTCAAAATTTTGGGTTAAACAACCGCTGCATTATATTGTCCCTTTTTGACTTAATGTAAATTCTAATATAAAACATGTTAAAGTCAAATGTGTTTAATTTTATTGTATATATTACAACTATGATGTGTAATAATGTTCTTGTTAAATATGAAATGGTTTTTTGTGGCATCATAAAGTTTTCCTGCTTTATTATAAAATTGAAATGTATGGAAAATAATAAAAATGCACGGACACGATAATTATAAGTTTAATATAAATCCCCTCCGGATATTATATATCCAATAATTATATGTTTTGTTTTTTCATTTCCTTCCCCTTTTTCCTAGATTG
Source organism: Panagrolaimus davidi (assembly GCA_901779475.1). NCBI lineage: Eukaryota > Metazoa > Nematoda > Chromadorea > Rhabditida > Panagrolaimidae > Panagrolaimus > Panagrolaimus davidi. The sequence goes on from CABFKP010001429.1 coordinate 10,542, forward strand.
ATGTTACTATTTATAAATTCATTCCAATTTTGACATCAAAAAACTTAAACAATTTTTGTCATTTTTTACATAGACGGAGCAATAATTAAAATCAATAAAATGCAAATGTATCATACATGATCCATATTTTTAGGTTTTGTTTTAGATATTTATATAGACCGAATTTTTCAAGAAATGATTACTTTATTAATTAATGCATCCTCAAAAGAGTATGCCATATTTTATTCCTTAAAAACAACAACGAAAATGTTTTATTTTTTTGATAATGCAACCAGACATAACTATAGTTAATACCACATTATTTACATCCTTTGTTAGATTACACACGGTTTAAAAAAATGTGTAATGACGCATATACCGGTTTTAACTTTTTATACTACGGTAAACCTAAAGATAAAAAATGATATTTTCTTATAATACTTTTTTGAATTCGTAGTATTGCAATCTCAGACAAATATTTTAATATTTAAAACGAAAGCTTATATCTTTTTAGAATTTTTATCTTTAATACTGTAAGAATACAAACAAAGAGGATATAGATTTTTGTGTTGGTAAAAATTACTCATAGATTTTTCAATTCTAATGATGCTGTTTTTGAAATATCTTTTCTTGAACAAAAACTGTGCTTTCAAAAAGATCATTGAATTTGTTTTTTTTTACAATATTGTTTTTGATCACCTAATTTCTCTTTTTTGTGATTAATTAATTTTTGTTTAGATACTTTTGCTGTTATTTTCGATGTTTTTAAAATTCTTTAATTAACTTTTGTATTTTTTATCCTCTTATTTTTTCACATATTTCTCTTTTTTGTTAGTTAAAAAAACAAAAGTTCATAGACGACTCATCAAAAAAAAACCCAAGGTGATTTGTATTTTTGGAATGTAATCAAAATATTGCAAAATTGCAATTAACAAATGAGACAATCTTAAGAAGCTCTCTAAAATTACTCACAAAAATTAAATATTTGTGTTTTTTAATCAAATATTACGGTAAAATTTATTCCCAAATTTGCAATATTTTTGTGCAGTTTTAGAGTACCGTAATAACTTAAAAAAGCTTTAAAAATGCGTAAGAAAAGAATTATATTTATAGTTTTATTTTAAATTCAAAAAAAGAAACCTTTTTTGCTTATTTTTTGCAAACCGTTTTTTATTTTTCGGCACATCACTTTTTTTCAAAAATAAAAGTGTAGGTTTTATTGAAAATTTTAAAATAAAATTCAATACTTGGAAATATTTTTTTTATATTGAAAAATGAATGAATCCTTTCAGCAAAAAATTTCCTTGTTTAACATTTTTGCGATTTTCAAAAAAATAAAAAATTTGCCCACGCTTTTCAAAAATACTTTTTTTTAATTAACTTTCTTCCATTATTTGTTCGTGTCCTTTTATGTGCATATTTTTTATGGCAAAAAAAGCCATATTTGCTTATTTTTTGTTTATTCCAAAAGGTGAATGACATTCAAATTTATATATCCGTTCTTAGCCGTTCTTTGTTTATCATTTTTAATAACAGCAAAAAAATAACAAAAGGAATTTTATTTTATTAAAAATTATTAAAATTACGATTTTTTTAATTTTAAAAAGTGCAAAAACACACATTTTTTT
>CABFKP010001449.1:0-12144 GCA_901779475.1 Panagrolaimus davidi
CAAGAAATCTAGAATTTTTATTATTTTTATAAAAACAATAAAAATTGTAAAAAAATTTTGTACCTTTCATTGTTTTAAAATTTTTTGTGAGAACTTTTACATAGCGCTTTTCAAATCATTTATTAAAAATGGTAAAATATAATTAACAGCAATTAGGATGATCTTATAATTACGCAACCAGATTATGGAACTCAGAATCTGGAAAAAAACACCAAACCATTTAAAACTGCGCAACAGTACCAAAAAAACAAATTCTTAATTTAACCTAAACTAAAATGTAAGAGTTTTTTGAAAGCAGCTAAATAAATACAAGACTAAAAAATTTAAGCGGAATTCAAATATTTTAAATACAGCAAAAAATTAATTGAAATTTTTGCGTGTAGATAATTTTTTTAGTCTCACAAATTATTTTCTTTGTTCAATTTTAAAATTGTATTGTTCTTTCTTTAAAACTTTAAGGTTAACAAAAAAAATTATTATTTTCATCATAGGTGGTAAAGTTTTACTTTTTTTATAAATTGCGTGATTAAATGAATTTTTTTTGAAAACTTTTTTGACACAAATAAAATTCGGACTCGATTCTTGTTTTTTTACGCTTAATTATGAACGTAAATTTCATCGAAAAACATAAGTTTTTTATCAAATGCCGTAATAAACAGATTTTAAACTAAATTTAAAAATTGACAATCAGTTTTTTTATCAGTTAAGCAAATAAACACGAGTCTATAAAATAGTGTTTACTTAACTATAAATTTTACGAAATAAAAAATTAATTTTAGACAACATTTTTTGGCGATAAATTGCGTGATCCAACAATTGAGCATTTGCGTTAATAATAAAATTCTTTTTATTAAATTTCCATAGATAAATTTTATGGGACACAAAAGCTTTTATCCCACACATTTTTATTTTTTATATAAAATTAAATATCAAACGACAAATTTTTTTGTCAGGATGTTTTTATAAAAATTTATAAAAAAATTGAAATTATTTTGTTTTTTACAAAATTTATAGTTTCAAAATACATTAAATGTTTAACAAAAGACAGAGATTAATTAAATAATTTTTTCTGTAGCTTGAAATATGACTTTGTGGCATTCGGTAATCACCAAATGCAACTTCAAGTTTTTTAGCAGCAACAGTTAAAAATCGATCATTATTTGGTCCAACAAAACAAGTTGAACAGTAATTGGCAGACCATTTGAATCAATGTCTTTAAAAATTCAATTGTATTAAATGCCGTATCAGATATATTTTAAACAAGAAGATTAAAGCTTTAACCAAAATGGAAAAAGTTGGGTTCAATTTTTAAAAAACAAATCAGTTTTTGATAAATGAAAAAATCCAGTGTTGCAGAGCCCCATCATCGCCACCGGCACTGCCCGCGTAACAGTCAAAAAATAGACACCGTCTTCAGAAAAGTTTCTTTGATCTTTTAAAAAAACATGCCTTTTACACCACCGCTTTCGGTATTGCCACCGAAAGCACCACAAACCTCGTCCACGTTTTTTAGAAATCAAGAAAAAAAATTCTAGAAGAAAACTCATTTTTTTTAGAAATAAATAAAATAAAAAATATTCCAGAATCTCCAAAAACGTCGTTACAGACCGGAAGCAGTGCCGAAAATTGGTCAAAAGTAAGGGGGTGGAGATTCGATATGGAAATTTCAAAAAATTTCATTTTACCTAATACATTTAATTTTAATTTTCCACCCTTATTTTGCCACCGAGGGGTTGGAGATCTCCACATTCTCCATATGGCATATTAGGCCCTAACCGAAGGAAAATATAGGCGATTTAAAAAATCGTGACCACTCGAATCATGTATGACTTCTTGATTTCTAAAAAAAATTGACGTAAAACGCCTCAAAATGTAATAGCACGAAAACACTCATAAAATTATTGTTCCTTTTTTCAGAACTTTTAAAAACGCTAAATTCTTTATACAAACAATCAAACATTGAAAAAAAAATTTTTTTCTGAAAAGGGCCTTTTTTAAGCCCACTGAACCGCAGAATGTCTACGAAGTGTTATCCGATTTGGATCACCACCAAAACTTTTAATTTATTGTTTAACAAATTTTAAAGCTTGTCGTTGATCAAAAAATTTGCAACTTTTTTTCAAACAAGGAATGAAAGTCTGTCTAATTGGTTTTTTCCGAATCGTAAAAAAAACATTTCAAAAAATACACCGCAAATCTAGAAAATGCAGAATAGATTGTCAATAAAAAAAGTGATATCAGATTAATAAATGCCATAAATTTTGAAAAGAAATCTATATTAACTCATAAAAAAAGGTAATTACTTAAACATTAATGTTGGTTTACACCATTTTTTGGGTGTAATTAACAAAAAAATTTCAAACACGCCACTTCCAGGAAGAAAAGTAAATCCATATTGTCTGTGAACCTTGAAGAAATGCTAGAAAAAATATTTAAAAAAAATATTTCTTGTTTGACTTTTTTGAATTTTGACCTAGTATCTTTAGCTGTATTACAAATTGATTTTTTGTTGTCCACCTATATGGATGCTACTTAAAATGAAAAAAATTTGCATTTTCGATTCTTTAAACTTTTTTATGATTTTCGAATTCGTTGTTGTTAATAAAATAACGTTTTTTTTTGTTAAAAATCTCGATGTTAGGAAAAAGGGCCATTTTTTCAAGTTGCTAACGATGCAAGCCCAAGTTTGTCAAATCATACACAGCTTTGCATGTAATAAATACTTACTTCAGTGTTGAAGAAATAATATTGTATAACCCTTTTTATTCATAAAAACTGTTTTTTTAAAAAAGAAACTCTCAACATGATCTTTTTTCCACGTTTTACTTTAACAATAAACTTTTTAGCTGTTTTTTTACAAAATATTAATTTTTTTTTAAATATCAACTGTTTCCAATGGAATGCGTTAAAAAATATAATAAATCTAATCGAGACATGACCTTTAATTTTAAGAATAAAAAGTTAATTAGCTCGAAAAATGGTTGCCCCATTAAAAACGAAAACACATAAACCTTTTTTAAGCTTACAAGGGAAGTACGCGAAGTGTTTTTGGAATTTTTGCTCGAAAATGGTCTTAAATTAAAGATATGAGGCCGCAAACGGATTTGTGAAAGTATTAACGGCCAATGGCTATCCAAAAAATTATAATCTCAAATTAAAGATCAAAGGATTCCTTTGATCTTTGATGCCGCTGATTGTTCTCGGCGGAATTCCTTTGATCTTTAAAACTTTCCCACAGAGATTATAATTTTTTGGATAGCCATTGATTGAACGAAAACGGATTTGATTTTCGTTACTTTCAACCGTATTTTAGTCTATCCTGAAAGTTTCATGTCTGTAACTTAAAATTTAACTTTTTTTTTTTCCTTTTTTTCCATTTTTGCTCGAATTTGAAAAAAATGTCGTTTTAAGCATTTTGTGGTTTATTAAAAAAAAAGAAAAAAAAGGATTTATAGCCACCAAAATTTGTTAAACACTTTTTTGTCTTTGCTGCCATTTTTTGTGTTTATTTAAATAACTGAATTTTTAAATTTCAAGTTAAATTTAAATATCAAAAGAATTTTATTTTTTCAATTTTCAAATTCATTGTGATAAATTGTTTCAGAAATTACTAACGAGCATATTTCATTCTTTCATCTTTCATCATCAAAAAAATGCCAGATTTATTAAGTGAAATTAAATTTTGGTTAAATCTTTTTATTAGCCCAATCAGCATCCTTTTAAACGGAATTTTATTTTTTCTAATTAAATATAAATCACCAACTTATTTGAAAAATTATAAAAAAGTTTTATATTTGAGTTGTATCTCGGATTTCTTAACAGCTTTTTGGTTTTTAATTGCATTACCGGTAAAAAAAATTTTTTTAAAGAAATCCAAAATTGCACTTTTTTAGGATGTTACGATGATTGGAACAAAATATATTCTATTTACTCGCGGAATTGCTGGATATTTTAAATTTCCATACACTGTTTGGACAACTCCAATAACACTTTTCTTTTGCTATTTAAATTTAATAACTGTTTCAATTCAATTCGTTTTTCGATATTTGATTCTTTGTTGGTAAGAGACTTTTTTTAATTTTGTGGAGCAATGTAGCCTACGTCCCAGTGTTGCCGAGGTGCCGGCGCCGGCACCACTTGATTGTAATTGGCGCCGGTGCCAATGGCGCCGAGCCTGCGCATTTAAAGGAGGTTTTCTGAAAAACTAGAGCATTGTTTCGTGCAAGTGAAACGTTTTTTTTGATAAAAAGGTATAAAAGTGTTTTTCAGTGTAATTTGGGCCTAGAAACACCAAATTTACCACAGTCTTGAGATCGCGATTCAGGATTCTGAGTTACAGTATACCTGACCCAAAATGAGGATTCTGGAGCCGAGTTTTCAGAAAATTCCAGAGATGGTATCAATCGATAGCTCTGAAAGAGGTGAGTCTAAAAAACCCTAGGACATCCATGTTTACTCCTGTTTACGTGGTTTTATATATCAGAGAAACTTAAAAATAGTGTAAAACTACAGTAATGCAGCTACAGATTCTCCAGATGCCGAAAGTGGTAGTTATATCACTAGTTTTTTAAATTTCAAGTTAGGGGGCATTTAAATATACCATAACATTAAAAAAACAGAAGGGCGAAAATTAATTTTTCCTTCGGTACTTTTGACTCCTTAATATTTCCAATACGGCACCGGTGTTTTATAAAAATCGGCAACACTGCTACGTTCGGTTATTAGAGAAATATTTTTAAAACATAGCTTGTTTTTAGGAATGTTGTATTAAACGGAATACAATTTTTTATTCTTATTGGAACTGGATTTTTCTTCATTGGTGGCTATTGTGCAAATTATTATATTCATTTATTCAACCGTAAATTAATTGATCAAGATTATATTTCATTATTAAATGGAACAGAATGGGAAATTGATGGAAAAATTCCACCTTTTGGAGTAATTCCAATGGTAAAGAAAAACTTTTAAAAAAATTACAAAATTATATAATTTAAGGATGAATTTCCAAATATTATGTATGCTTCAATTATAATGGTCATTTTATCATACATTATTGCAATATATTGTGGAATAAAAATATATTTAAAAATAAAAAGTAATGAAAAAATGTTGACGACACAAAGCCCAAATAAATATCAGAAGCAAATGTCTTCTGTGATGACTGCAGAAGTAAGATTATATAGGAATATCCGGAATTTACTTTTGGGGTGGCAAATCGATTGAATTTGATTTTAGACCAAAAGTGTTCTTACAATTGAATTCAATATTGAATAGGATCTTGCTTTTTTCAATAAAAAAAGGTCGAAATTTTCGAAATTTTGACTTGATTCACCACTCCTGTAAAAATCACTATCCACTAATGAGTTCATCATTGAGAGCCGCTTTCGTTTAACTCGAACCCAAACGTTTTGCCAACCAAAATAAATCCGGTGACTTTTTCTTGGGATACCATGTTTAATGTTTATCCATATGGATAATAATATTTTAGGCCTTTATTCCAATTATTACCACAGTTTTTCCAATTTTATTAGATTTGGTGACAATTGTAACAGGAATTCAAATAAAATGGGGTGGAAAAATTAGTTATATTCTTGTAGATTTAACTCCAATATGTAATCCAATTATTAAATTACTTGTTATTTCATGCTATCGTAAATGTTTGCATAAAATATTTTGCAATTATATATGCTTTAATAAAGTATCAAATAACCTACCTTCAACGGTATCCGGATATTAAAAAAGCGGAATTATTTATAAAGAAGTTAGTAAAATTTTTTGCGTCGTAAAAATTTTTAAAAAAAGTTTTATTATTAAATTATAGGAACATACGTCTGACCGGAATGGATATTGCATCAAAAATAAAAAGTTTTAAAGCAGTGTTTATTTTTAATTTGCTTAATATTTTAAAGGAGATGGAAGGTTTTATATTTTTTATTTTAACGTTTTTTTCGTAATGTATTGTTCTCTTGTATGGTTCTGACGATCAAACAAAAGAGCAATCACAGCCGGTCAGATTCACTTAGAGTCCAACATTATTCCAACAGATTGCAAAATGTTGACCGGATTCAACATTATTCCAAATTTGTTAACGGAGCAATGTCAATATTCTGCCAATCTGCTGGAATAATGTTGGATTCTAAGTGAATCTGACCGGCTGTGATAGAAAAAGACCCTTATCGTCCGTGTATTTAAAAAAAAATTAAACCAAACCGTCCACTACCTATAATTTTATTTTATTTTTCATAAATTTTTGAATAGGGATTTTTCAATGAATTTTTCGTTTTTTGTAGTCGTTAAAAAGATTTAAAAAATTTTTTTATTTAATCTTTATTAATTTCATAGACATTTTTTTTACAAAAAACTTCAAAAAATAAATGACAATCACCACGTTTTAATTATATGAATTTCTAAAACATAATAATAAAAAAAATTTAAAAAATTATGAAAAAATTAATTACATAAAATACTTAAGCAAAACAAAAACATGCTTTAACAAAGAATTTTATCGATGCGCAGAAACAGATGAAATAACAATAACGGAAGTTTGATTGCTTGATTTCATACAAAAATATTTTAACAAAAATTGTCGATAGCATGAAATCACAGAAAGTTTAATTATAGGATTTACAACCGGAATTGTAACTATCAGTAAATATGATAGCTTTCCTCCCCATGGAATTTCAATTCCAGTAATAATTGTAATAAGATCTAAACAAATTGGAAATATCACAGTCACCACCGGAATGAAAGCCTAAAATTTTTGTTTATTAAAAAGTCTAATTAATTTTTTAATTTAATTTATTCAAGATTAATAATCTCGAGTATCTTTCTTTTTTTATAGAAAGAAAAAACTCACTTCAACTGTCATAACAATAGTAATTTGTCTTTGATATTTTCGATCACTTGAAGATAACATTCCTTCACTTTTTTTAACATTAAAATATATTGCGATTCCACAATAAATTATAACAACATATGAACCGACGACCATTGAAACGGCAACATAATAAGCATTTGGATAATCCCACTATAAATTATATTTGACAAAGGCTTGCAAAATTTTTATTTAAAGCAAAGGGAGGACATGAGGGGCAAGATCGCTGATAATTCATCACACTCAAAAAATGAATTCTTGACTGATAGTGATGAAAATAACCTCATTTAAGATGCATATATCATTGACGGTGAAACAACAGTGTTGAAATTGTGACGAATTCGACACGATTGCATCATTTTCAGCGATATATGCATCATTAGTGAGGTTATTTTCATCAGGAATTTTTCCAGTATACGGACATGAGAACATAATATATATTTTATGACATATTCGATAGGTTCATGAAATCAATAAAAAAAACTTACCAAAGGAAATGCACCAAATGGTGGAATTTTTCCATTTACTTCCCATTGTGTTCCAATAAGGTAAGAAGTATAAAATTCATCAAGATCTGTTCGAGTAAATGTCGAATACCAAAATAAGAAACAATAAGCTCCAACCAACAAAACTCCCACGGAAATTAGTGCACCAAATGACCACCTTTTTAAAGTAATATTCCTATAAATAAATTTTATTTTTAAGAAATATTAATTTTTTCAAAAACATACCATGACATTAATAAATATCGATAAACAAATTGTATTAAAACATTTAAAACAGAAAAATAAACAAAAAATACAACAGCATGATGGGTTTTAGCTGTCCATGGAAATGGAAGATATCCCAAATATCCACGAGTAAAAATAAAATATACTCCTTTAATTATTGTAACATCCTAGAAAAAAACCATTTCTTTACTGGTTATTATTGAAAAAAAACTCACAGGTGCAATTAAACAATTTATGCAGCAAAAAATCAAATCAGAAATACAACCAAGAAACAAAACCTTTTTGTAATTTTTTAACATCGTAACAGATTTATTTTTAATAAGATAAAATAATACAATATTCAAAATTACTGCAATTGGACTAAAAATAAGATTTACATAATATTTCATTTGATCAATGTATTCGTAGGCCATTTTTGAAGATAAAGTTTTTGCTTCACAACTATCAATTGGCACTTTTCTAGAAAATATTTTTAAAAATTTGCATTTTCAAAACAAGAGCATGTCTCAAAGAAGGGGGGGATAGTATAAAAAATGGCATTAGATTTCTTCGATAATATACCCATTTTTTATAAGATTTTATACTCAACAAAAACTAAAAGTTCAAAATGGAGCTGTCTAAAGAGGGAAATATAATAAAAGAAAGCAGTAGTCATCTTTTATACTTTTTTCCCTTCCTAGAAATGGTTTTGTTTTTATCATTAACAAAGCAGTAACTCGAATGTCAAAGAATACAATTAAAAAATAAAAGGAAAGGAAAGGAAAGAATGCACAAATTTCTGGCTTTTTTCGTTTTTTGACGCTTTGATAGACGATGTTCTCATTATTTTTGTTCTTTAAGTTTTGACAAATTTATTTTTCGAGAATTTTTCTAAAACTTTTGAAAGACTTTGGAAAAATCTTCAATTAGTCAATATGCACCCATTTACATGTGAAAGATTTTGCGGTCACCCAATAGGTGCAACTGAGAAGAAGTTTTTAAGTCTTTAAGCGCAGACTTGCATTGTTTTCTAGCAATTTCCATTTTTTCCTTGTCAAATTAAACTGAAGGTGGAAAAGGGGGATATCTACAAAAATACACGAAATCTTAAAGCTACATAAAAGTTAAATGATTTATTTATTAAGACATGTTTTACATTTTAAAACGTACACCTTTTTTATCCCGCCCATATTTTTTTGGTTGTTTGACATTTCAAATTTTTAATTTTGTTTATTAAAATGATTATTCTAATAAAAAGCCTTTGATAGTATGTATAAAAAGTTCATTTTTTTTAAACTTTTTGTTTTTTAATGCCCTTTATACACGATAAAGTAATGGTTTTCTAACAACTTTAAATAGTCATGATATCGTGCATGAAAAATGTTGTAGTTACGTGTTTTAAAAACAAAATTCTTCTTATACCTCCTCTGTTATAAAACACAAGTGTGGTTTACAAAGGAGGTAAATTGGATACAAAAATAAACACGCATTTAAAAAAAATTTTCAAAAAAGTGCGCGGAATTAAAACTTTGAAATGTCAATCACGAGTAAAGTACAAAATGTTCTGCAAAAAGTATTAAAAATTTAATGACTAATGAATGTGTTGAAAAAAACACATACACATTGTTTCGTAGTGATATATCACAGATTTCATCTGAAATGATGTCAAAAGTTTATAGGTGCCTTAAAAAGATATATCTAAAAAAAATTTGAATTTTTTTGGTGGAACCAAATTGATTTTAAATTGGTTGCTAAATATTCTGATTTTTGGTGAAATTGTATGAAATGGTTTCTCTTCATCAAAGAGGAATGGTTGTTGATATTTCAATGGCTTTTTATTTTCTTGTTTTACATCCCAATCTAAAACTGATCTCCTATGTTCTTCTTTCATATATTTTGTTTTTATTGTTTACATTTCTTCATAAATTCTTTCTTTTTTGAACTACTGTATTTTTACTATCTTTTGCCCCATTGGTCTGAGTGAGATCATGAATAAATTAAATTGTTTTTTAATTTTTGTACCAAATGTAACAAACAAAAATTTTCACAAAAGTGTTGTTAAAAAACAATAATTCGCTTAACAATAAACTAAATGTACACTAATAAATACATAAAAATCACAAGCAAAATAATATTTTTCACACATAATTTTTGCAATGATTTTTTAACATTTGTTTTTTTAAACAAATATTTTATATTTTATATGCACTTTAAAAAATCCATTTTTCTCGCAATCTATTTTTGTAATAATATGATTTTTATGGTTGTAACATTTTCACACAAAATAAAATATAAGGATTTATGCAAATAATGCCATTAAAAAGGAAATGTTAAAATCAAAATTCCCAGGATTAAATGAACAAATAAGAAAAGATTTGCTATAAAACGAAAGTAAAAATGTGAAAAAAATACAATATTTAAACAGTTAAAAAGAGAGAGAGAGAGAGTGTTGTTATCTAATTAAATAGTTGATAGTTATGTGGAAAGGCAGCTTAAAATNGTGGAAAGGCAGCTTAAAATACTTGTAAAAAATTTTGTGGTGTAAAAAACGGATATTATATATAAAAGTATAGAAATAGTTTCCAATTATAATAAAAAAGAATCTTTGGATAAAAGTTTAATTTCCATCCTTCCATTTCGCCTTTGTTCTTTTAAAAAGAGGATGATATTTCACTGCGCACAAAAAATTTGTGTTTCTATAACTTACTTGCTTCCTTTCACATATAATTTGACTAGCCATCCATTTTCCTATAGAAATTCTATAATTTTTGTGTAAAATAGTTTATATACAGAGAATTAAGAAAAAAATTATAGAATTAAAACAAAGCATAGTATAATCTTATAATAAAGTTTATATAATAAATTAGCGGGAGAATAGATTTTTAATGATGCGTTTTACAGCATAAAGATTTCTTCAATAAAAAAGCATAAGAAAAAACAATTAAATCTTAAATTTACATTGTAAAAACAAAAATTGAGGGAACTATTAAAAGTTTTTTTTTCTTTGACTCAAAATCGGTACCTTAAAAACAAGTTTGTTTTTTTAACTTTTAAGTGATTTCAAAATCTTTTGTTTATTTTTTATTTTTTAAAAAAAGCACGCAAACCCTTTGGATAATTGCGTAATGATGTAACATATAGATGGTTGTAAACCATTTTTTTGCTCTTATAAAATATCTTTTATAAAAGTTTTATAAGAGTAAAAAAATTTTATCCATTTTGATTTCAAACGTTCTTTTCTTATGTATGAAAAATATGAAATGTCTTTTCATAAAAGTCCAAAATAACAAATTTTTATTATTTTACTCACACAAAAGTCTGTACAAGTTTTTATTTATCATTTATTATTTTCTCTTCAGATTAAGGATGGACGGGGGCCCGGGGCTTTAGCAAAAGGGGCGTTGTAGTGGGGTTTTAAGCATGATGAGGTTATTTTTATCAAAGTTGTTCTTCGTTTAAGTTATTTTAAACAAAAAAATGAAGAGTGGTAACGCTTTTAATGTCTTAAAAAAAATTTCTTTAATAAATTTTTTAATCAAGTCTGGAAAAAAAATTTCGGGGCTTTTTTAAAGCCGCGGAGCCCGGGGTGGGGCCAGGCGCCTGAAATTTGGGCCCCGTCCATCCTTACTTCAGATTACGCCAAAAAAGCTTGCTGGTGCAAATATTTTTTCCTCCAAAAGACGTTGGTTTTTTGAAAATTCTTTTTGCCTTTTTTTAACAGAATAAATGTGTCCATTTTTAGAAAACATTTTAAATTTTATGAAAAAAGAGTTCATTTTTGATTGTCACATTTCTATCCTTTATTGAAATTAAAAGTCCAAAAAATCATAAAAAACGTCTATAATCTTTTTTTATGGAATTTTTTTCAGAGATGTGTGAACTTTGATAAAAGCATTAAAAGCATTAAAAGGGTATCAGTCGTTTTTTCGTTGGTGGTCCGAAAAAAAAAGCTTTTAGAATATTCATGGTAGACATGATAATTTTAATAGTTTTTTATTTTTTTATCTTTTTATCAAAAAAAGACCTCCGTGAAAGTGCAACGAAAAAAAAAGCATTATAGAGTCCCATGATAATGGAATTTAAAGTGCATTACCATAAAAAAACTGTAATTTTTATGTCTGTTCTACCTTTAATGGATTCATATAAAAGCTTCTTGGAAAAAATACTCTAAAATGCATTAAGTTTTTTGTGAAAACGAAAAACATTTTCGCAATATTTTTTGTCTCCTCGATTTCTTTTTAAAATTTCAAAGAAGATTCTTTTATTATTTTAGTTTTACAGATTCTTTTGATACGCTTTTGGGCCGACTTACGAAAAAACTTTTTGAAAAAAAAAAATTTTTTTAGCTGTAAAAAATAATGAAGTTTTTAATGCTTCATTATTTTGCATTATTACTCATCTTTGGAAATGCATTTGCAACAGTTCCACGTTTACCAATTGTTCGAATTCCTGAATACACTGTAACTGGATTCAAAAATGTTACTGCAAAAGGTACTGAAGCAAATATCTATCTTGGATTACCATATGTTAAACCCCCAGTCAGATTTGAGGTATAATAAA
>CABFKP010001459.1:0-12133 GCA_901779475.1 Panagrolaimus davidi
ATCCATGTAAAGCTTGGAACAAAACCCATTATCATGCTGATAAGCTTTTGTTGAACGTAGTTCTCAGCATAACCAGTATAGCAACCTTTTAAAACATAAATAATATCACCCAAAGCTGAAAATAAGTTTTCATAAGTAATCATAATTCTCATTTTTTAATATCTATCGCTTCAAATAACAGGGGGGAGGGGGGAGAAGGGTGCAACAACATCAGAGAATCGCGGAAGAGGAAAATCTTTAGCAGCTTTTTCTACAGCCTTTGTTCGCTCTTTAGGTGAAAGAGTTTCATGTGGATAAGTGTCTGCCCATAAAGCCCATCGATCTAGTAAATCTTGCAAAAACAAATTTTCTTCATCTTTATCGACTTTTGCCACTTCCATTTTTTCTTTTGTTTCACGGAAGTGTTTTGCAAATATTTCAAAACATTTTTCTTCTACATCGACTTCATCTTCATAATAATTATAATTGGTTTCGACTTTATGATTATCTTGAGCATTTCGTAATAGCTTAAGTTGAAGAAATCCCGTCAAATTTCCATAGCTATTGTTATTGTCAGCATGAATAATAAGCTGCCCACTGCCTGGATCACCAAAACGAGCTGCTCGTCCGAAAGCTTGTTCTTCAACTCGTAGATTTTTAGGTAAAAATGTAACAATAACATGTAAGCCACCATTTTGTCGAAGATTGTCAGTTAAGATAATATTAGTTCCACGTCCAGCAAGATTTGTAGAAAAAATGATGCTTCGTGGTGGAAGCTTTATTCCGCTACCGTATTCAAATTTTTCATAGTCTCGACGATAAACGGTTGCATTTATAAAAAGCAATGCCTTTTCTTCATCTGATTCTTTTACAGCCATCTCTTTTATTTCTGCGCTAAGTTCATCTACTTGTTTAATAGATTCGCAAATAATTAATACAGATCGATTATCATCTAGCTTTTTGTTGATTGAATCAAAAATTTTATTAACATGTGAATGTTTGCACCCATTTTTGACAGTTGTAATTATAGGCGGTTCTTCGTAAAACAGATTTGGTAGCGAAGAAGGTACGAGTTTCAGATCAACATTATATTTGTCGTATAATTGCAGCCGCTCTTTTCGTGATCCCAAAGTTCCACTAAATCCATATATTTGTTTAAACTTTTGGAAATATTTTAAACTGGAAATGTAGACAGCCTTCAAAGAAACTGGTGTCAATCGTAAACCATGTTTTAGCTGTAAAAATTGTTGCAATCCATTACTCCATTGAGTTGATGGCATATCGACACCAGTACTTTGATCAATGATTATTATTTTTGGTTCATATGATATAGTGTCATTTGATGCAATCATATGAACCAAGTATTGGATGCCTTCTTCCATATACATGGCAAGTTTGGCATTTTTGATAAATTCCTTTAAGTGATGTTTGACAAATTTATGTAGATGAAGAGGAATAGGAATACGTTCTTGGCTTAGGAGTTTATGAAAAACAAATTTTAGCAAATTTAATGTTGAACTTAAAATTTCATTTAATTTTTCAAGTTTTAAGTCGATTTCATCACATTTTTTTAGCAAAATATCTTCTTCTTGATTGATAATACTGTTACGTACCAGTTCGGCTTTAAGTACTGTAACTTCCATCTCAGTTATTCCCAAAATTTCTGTCATGTTTAATTTAGCTATTGAGAGAAAACAGCAGTGATATACAAATGTGTAAAGATCATCATCCGTCATTTGTGGTTCTAAAAATTAAAATATTTTGTTTATTAGCATTAACAAAATCTTTCCAGTTATGTTAGTGAAAATTTTTTTCCTACACTTGTACTTGTTTTTTTAGATAATACATAATATTTTTTACCTGTAGTTGCATAAGTGTTAACAATGTACCATATTTTTACGAATAGGGGGTTTAATCGTTCCATATCTGGAATTTCGTGGGATAGATACAACGTATTTGCACTTTGATCAAGTAAAAGAGAGTCGACTTCATCAACAATAACCCTATCAAATTTGCGTTCGTTTGTAATTTTTGTGGAATAAAAAGCATCAAGTAAATAATCTCGTTGAAAAGTTGAAATGTCTCCATAGAGTACGTGATAAGTTTGATATCTCTCAGCTCTTACACTCGGGGATTCATTACATATATGTTTGACTTTAATTCCGAAAAGTTCATAAATATGCAAATATTGTTGAGCATCACGCTTAGCTAGAACGCTTGAACTTGTAATAACATTTACAGTGCAACGTTTCCAAGTTAAAATAATACTCGCTACAACAATGATCAAAGACTTTCCATTTCCAGTAGGCAACTGTTGCAACACACCTTGGGAATGTTGCCCGCGAATCGCCGTTAAAATTGCAATTTTTTGATTAATACGAAGATGAATATTAAATTTTGTACTAATAACCATAGAAACAAATTCTAGCAAACAAATGTCATAATCTTTCAGTTGAAATTTTCTTGTTTCAGTAATATGGTACTGAAAATCTTCCATATCCCACTGATAGCCACTTTCGACAAATTTTTCAAAAAGTGTGCCTATAAAAAGTTCATTGCAAAATGCTTCAGCATTTTCGTGTTCTCTAAATGGAGCAAAACATTCTGGAGTACTGTAGCAGCATTCTTTCCAAGCTTTGGCTAAATGGTTCGACGATACTTGATTGTTGGTCATTTCGTATCGAAATTGTTCAACCACTTCGCATGCTGTCTCGTACGTTTCAGAAGTTGAAGACAGCGATGTTGCAAGATAACAAGCAAATACTTCATCGATTCGATATTTAACAGTAGGATCTTCTCGAGGATTAAAATTGCCTGAAGCCAGAAAATTATTTATAAAATCTCTCCTTTAGGAGAAAAATACAAGGTGTTTCAAGTATTTCTGGACTGGTTTAACACACTGGCAAAAATCCTTGTAGAGGTTTTAGGTAGTCATACATTATGGAAAGACTCATGTAACTATGAAAAAAATTTTTGACCTAAAATTTTGGCGCCCGGTGAGACTTCGCCAAATAGAGTCAAATTCAAATTTTTTTGACAAATTGCTGTTTTAATATTATTATTATGAAAGTCTTGCCTTTTTTATAGAATTTGATGAAAAAATCATTCGGATATCTTAAGTACTTGCAAATTGCCAGGATATTAAAAAAATGGCCAAAAAAGGCAAAAAAAAATTTTTTTCGTGCGTTTCTACTTCTTTTCGTATCATATGACTCAGCAAACAGTTAAAAATGCTGGATAAGCTAAAAGAAAGCAAAATTTAAAAAATTATTTTTAAAACGGATAGCTTTTTTGCAAGTATTTGAAATATCCGAGTATTTTTTTCACCAGATTCTGTAAAAGGCTAGATTTTCATAATAATTATATTAAAATAGCAATTTGCCATAGAAAATTCGAATTTGACGCCATTTGGCTAAGTGTCACCCAGTGCCTAAAATAGGTCGAAAGTAAGGAGTGGGGAGGACATTCCTTTAAAAGATCTCATTTTACCTATTATGAATTCAAGTTTTCCCTTATAAATTTGGAGCAAAGGACATGTCACCAATGTCTCCAAGGCAGTTTAGGCCGTGGCGTCACCGGTCGCTAAAATTTTCGGTCAAAAATTTTTTTCATAGTTACATGAGTCTTTCCATAAAGTATGACCACCTAAAACCTCTCCGGTGATTTTTGCCAGTGTCTCAAACCAGTCCAGAAATACTTGAAACACCCTGTACTATGAAAATCACTTCAAGACCTTGAGATTTTTTTTTAGAATTCTATGTTTTTACCTGCAAAAAAATCATATATACATAAACGATGTACAAGTCGTCCAATGTTTTCTTTTTCACGACTTATATCTTTTTGAGCAATCAATAATTTGAAGGTTTCTTCAATTTCTTCAGAGCTAAAATAAGATGCCAGTTTACTACACCAGAATTTTATAAGTTGTATATCTTCAGAATCATCGGACGTTACGTTTAGGTTTGAAATGGTTTTGGAATATTTCAAAATAGTTGGCCACAATGTTACAAAATTTTTTTCTACAACAGAAATCGGGGCAATAGTGTTTTTCATTGCTTCAGTTACGACTGACAGCTGTTGCAAATTAATTGTAAAACGTTGAATTTTTTTGGAACACAAAAGTTTAAAATTGTCATCTGAAACTTCTTTCAAGTTGGCTCGAAGAATTGATTTATCCAAGATTTTCTCATTTATTGCTATTTCTGCATGTTCAATAAAAAATGCATCTATCCATTCAGATTGATCTGTTGGTAACAATATGGAAGAAAAATTGAAAGCTTTCTCTTTGTTAATGGCCCAGAAAATACATTCCACCAAGTATTTAAAAGTTGTGTAATCAATACGACAGCCATCAACTTCAAAATTAGCTAGCAATGCAATAACAAAATCTCCGCCAATTAAATGATTTTCGATGCACAATAATTCCAAAGACTTGTAAAGCACATTTCCTTGCACATAGTTTAATAGTTTGTTTATCAGGGGTTTTAACAGCTTTCCGATTTCTTCAACATTATCCGATATTTCGTCATACCGACGTTGAAAGTGATCAATGTTTTTTTTAAACCATTTATTTTTTCTTTCAAAAGAACTTTCCCAATTATCCAAAGATTCTATGGCTCGCTTTGGCACGTATCCAGGAATTTCTTGTTTATCAATTATACGACTCACTTGCATAACATGCTCAGTTGTAATGACTGCCGAAGATGAAAGGCAAAGTTTTTGAAAGCTTTTGCTGACAGAATTCAGATTAACTTTATTTGCTTCTGGAGCTGATACTCTTTCAATTCTTTCTAAAACTTCTCGCTGCTCATTTTCTTTTAAAGTTGAATGCTTAAGAGGTTTTACAACAATTTTTGCATAACACTGACTTCCTCTACCGACATCTTTGCTTTTCACATAAACAGTATCCTTGTCTTCTTTATCAATAATAATTATTTTCAGCTTTTCATTGTTGAATTTTCCATATTTTCGTAATCTTCTAAACGATTTTTTAATACATGCAACGTCCCATCCATCGTGGCCATCAATACCATCTTTGCCATGCTCGCCATCTTTTCCATTTTTACCATCATTTGATTCAACCTGGAAATGAAAAAAAAATGAAGTTCTGACAATAAAAGTCCCGCAGTATTAGCTTTTTTTCTACAACACATTTACAAATCATTTCGCTTAGAAATTTTAATTCGTGACATTTTTGTTTGGTATTGGCATCAAAAAAATTTTGAGCGGTATCGAATGAATTTTTGGAAGTATCGAAGTATCGAATATCGGTATCGTTAGTAAAAATATCGGTATCGCACGACACTGGTTCGTAAATACTGTTCGAGTTAACAGCTGTTTTCAGCTGTTTTTTTTTTAAATTTTAGACGTTCAATTTAATTCCCGAATCCTTCTAAAAGTTTTTAAATTTTTTTTCTTTTTTTTGATCAGAAGATCAAAAAATGGGAACCTAATATTTTTAGATTAATTCCATTTGACTGCAATTCTATTTATTATAATTTGTTAATAATCAAAGAACTTACCTTTATGGGGATATCGGCATTTGACACATTTAAAATTGTCAGATTACCCTTTTTACCACCATATCCACCATGTCCATTTAGACCACCATGGCCACCGGGTGAACCTGCGGTTCCCTGATAAAGTATCATTGAATGGGATGACCATTTATGTGTGGAAAATACTTTCAAGCGCTTGATATCGGTTGCATTAGTTTGTGATTCTTTATATCGTGCTCGAAGCATCCCGGGCAATCCACCAAGAATAATATTTCCAATTACTGCTGTTTTAAGCTTTAATTTAGTTCCAAATCCAAAAGCTTTTTTAAATTTTTTTCCGACACCATTCTTTCCATTAAATCCATTACCACCATCTTGACCATTAGAACCATCTCCGCCATTCAAAATAACATTTAAATTTTCAGGATTAGTTATCTCTGAGGCACAAATAACCATGCTTCCAGAAGATTTACCATTATCACCATCTTTTCCATTTTTTCCATTTTTATTCATTTCACAGCCATTTTCAGCCTTTGGACTTAAGCTTTTAACCCCATTGTTACCGGATAAATCACAAGTAACGAAATCTTGAATGACCACTTTCGGAGCAATTAAAGCCAAACTTTTTCCACAAAGTTTTACATTGGCATCGATGACTAATAAATGTCGGGTAGTCAAACGCAGTTGAGAAACGAAATCTTTGCTAAAATTTTCGCCAAAGTTTTCATTAATTTTACTCCATATAATTTGTCGCCCGAAAATTTCAAATACTTTATCTCCATCTTCTCGAAATGTTTTAAAAGAGTTTTGAAAAAGCTTCTGAAATAAATAAAAGTAAAATTAAGGGATTACTGCTGATAAACCCAGTATTAATAATTTACCTCAATTAACAATTTCACCGACGTCGGATCATGTTGATCTATGATAAGGGTATCAACCATATCAGCAAAAATTTTATGATCATTTTGAGCAACATTTGTTTCCGGAATTAAGAATGTCTTCCCCGAAAAAATATTGAGCTTTTTTTCTAGGCGTGTTAAATCATCAATAAATGTTTCCGATAATGCAGTTTTAGAATTACAGTTAATCAAACTTTGATAAAGTTGACATTGTTCATTTAAAAATTTGCATTCCAAAAATTTTGTTTGAAAACATAATTGAGTTTGATAGAAAAATGGAGATAGTTTTGTTTTATCAATGTTTTGATGAATAATGGCATCAAAAAAGAAAGGCTTTGTTTTTTCCAAGCAATCCCATACAGTATACTTTTCAAGGTATATCCCATCAAACCAGGCTATAATTTCGTTCCAACGTTCATTTTCAAAAATTTCAGCAATGTTTTGTTTGCCTTTTTCCGGTAATATTGCTATAAACTTTTCTTCATAAACTTTTTCAACGAAAGTTGCGTCAAAAGTGCTAGCATTTGTTTTATCATTTCCAAAAAAATATTTTTTGATATCAGATTTACTATGGTTTGATTGAATAAAGGATTCAATAAGTAAAACCGCTTCACTCATACTCCAATGCATCTAAATAATAATTAATTTTTAACGTTTAGTCAGATTTGCAAAACACGATTTTTCCATTCAACGAGATTTATCAAGCTCTAATATTTTGGATGCTAGGTTGTTAAGCGCCGTTGAAAATGGAGGAAATATTCTAACACAAAATTTTTCCGATGTCAAAAAAGTTATCATTTTTAAATGAATGCGTTTTTAAAGAAATTTTACCTATATTTTATTTTTACTGCAAATTTTATCGTATAATGTTTTATGTATCTTAGAATTTCAATCTTGTGACTTACAATAAAATTTTAATAGAGATTCAGATAAATTAAATTTCTAATTATTTTTGCCAGAGATAAAAATTTTGTTCACAGCAACAAAAACATTTTGACAAAGTAACTCAAAAATTAAAATTCCAGCAAAGTAATAAAAAATTATGTTCCATGAAAAAACAGAAATAATTTTTGACCTGTATTATTTTCTTTCATTCCATCTATTTCTGACACAGTTATAGATGGAATGAAAGTTCGTGTTGATTATGCAATTCAAAATCGTCGATCATCACCAACTCGTAATCGAAATGCTGCTTTTATTGATCAATTAAAGACTGATACGAAGCAGTAATGGTTTTTTTTGTTTATACAAAAAAATGATAACAATTTAAAAGATTCCCAAAAATTTTTTTATCTGTTTTCTTCCTCTTGTAATAATACATTTTTGAATATTTGAGAGAAACTTAATGATTATGAAAATCACAAGAATCAGATTTTTGGCTGATAGTTATCTCGAAGCAATAAATAACATGCATAATTTTTGGTAATTCATACAACCATGGGTGAATTCAAAAATTCCTTCAATTTATCCATTTTAGAAACTCTATATGAATATTCCTGGGAAATACATTATTAAGCAACTTAAAAATGGTCAACGAACTTTTACACAAATAATGTTTAGAAGAAATAATCCTCAAATTATAGAAATCACAAGCGGAACACAAAAAGTTGAGGCGTTTTTTGTTAATAAATTTATTTTATTTTTGTCTTAAAAATATTGTAACCACGTAAAAAATGTGTAACCACCAACATTGATCCTCGATAGTATTATATAAAATGACAAGGCTTAATTTAATGTGCGTTTAGTTAAGACATGGCCAAAAATTGATCGATTTTTTCAATTAAGGCATGTACACACAATTCTGCTAAAAAAAGAAAAAAATTTTGTTTTGTCTTTCTTTTCATTTACAAAAATAGCAAACTGCAGGACTTCTTTTTTGACATGCAGCATGGAAAAATTAAAAACATCTCTTTTAATTATCGGAGCTGCAATGTATGATTTTCTCGTGCAAGCGATGAGAAAACCATTCTAATAAACGAGAGATCGTCTGAGAGATTTTTCGGTGATTAAATAAAATAAATCAATTAAAAGAAATGAAACAAGTATCCCTTTTTCATTTTTGTAATTTTCTCATTAGTTTTTTTTGCACAAAATAAACTTTTTATATTTTTCTATTTTTATAAAATAACAAATGGTGAGAAAAAAAGACTCACGGCCTCTACAACCATAATTACTCAAAAAAAGACAAAAATGAATCAATTATTCTTCTAAAAACCTGCAGCTTTTTTTGTATCTTTTTTTTTTTGGTGATCTTATTTCTGTCTTTACAAAAAAAAGATATTTTTCTTTCCATAAATTTTTAAAGAACTGTTATAAAAAGAACTTAGTAAAAATATTTTAGATCAATTTATTTGAATGAACTTTCAAGCAAAATATGGATCACTGATTTATTGCATGTATTCGGAAGTACTCCCAATCGGCCAGCAGTTACGTCTTTCATGCCACAAATTTATCAATGTGATGCAACATCAATATATATTGGTGACCAAATGTTTTTTTACAATGATTTAATGGTTCTTGCTTCAAAATGTAAGGAGCTTTTTTTATCAAATGTTGTTATAACGAATAATGATGAGGTTGTACCTGAAACAAAAGAAGATTATTTGAAAACTGCCATTTCATTAGAAGCTCTTGTGAAAGCCCTTCCGAATGTAAAAACTTATGAATAGTAGGTATCTTTTTAAAAACTAATTTTCACAAAATTTTTTTAGCCATCTAGCTAATAGTTCTTTAAATATTATTACCACCAAAACCGCTGAAGAATTACTTAAAATTCCACATTTTTTAAGCCTGGAAAGATTTGCAATAAGTGGAATTCCTGAAACTTTTGACATTAAATGTTTCTATGGTCATATTAAAGTAAGATTTTAAAAATGTATTTTGTATAAAATCATTTGCCCAACTTTTAGGAAAATAAGAAAACAAAAATTTCTCTAAGTTTTTCTCGTCCACTCTCTGGTGAATATGAAACTCAAATTTTAACAATTGTCCACGAAATTCTTGAAACGGAAAATCATGATTACAAAGTACCAACGATTGCTTTTTATGAGAGAATTTTGGTTGCTTAAAAAAAATTGTTGTGTAATATTTTCGTTTTTTGTTGGATTTTCATAAATTTTAAAAAAAAGTTGATTCTACAATTTCCAGAACAAAACAAAAGTAGCTATCATTATTGTTACCGACCCAAAAGGAAAGTGGGTTACGCGCAAGCTGCAGCAAAAAAAGCCACTCTTTTGACTACTTTTTTCAAAAAAGAGTGGCTTTTTTGTTGCAGGTTGCGTGCAGTCCACTTTCATTTTTTCTTTGAACTTCGATGCCGTGTTTTTTGATAATTTAGTTGCTTTAAAATAGTGATACTTAATTTTCGAATGTTAGAAAACTGAAACCAAAGCAGAGTTTAATTGCATCCTTTTAGTTTACAAAAAATTAACTTTTCATGATTTAAAAAAAACATTTTATTTATTAACAACCAAAAACTTATATACTCGATTCTTTTAATACAAATGGCAACAACGGAGAGGTAGGAATTTTTGCCGGAACTAATGTCCTTGAAATCATATATTGATTTGTAACACCAAATCTTTTTCGATGTGGTTTATTTGCATCACGATTGGATAAAATATATCCTTCACTTTCAGCTATATCATCAGGCATAATCTAAAATTATAAAAATATGCAAATTTACAATAACATTTAATTTATTTTGAACCTTAATATTATGTTCTTCTGCTAATCTTTGAACTGCAGCAGGTAAAGGTTCCCTTAAAATATCTCGATGCTTTTCTGGATTAAGCATTATCTCTTCGATTTGTTTTTTTGATAAACCAATATGTAAAAATTTTCCTCCGGCAGTTCTAAGTAGCCCAACTCCATTGTGTTTAAATAAAATTTCTCCAACTTCAAGTCCAGATAAAACAGCACCTTTTGCGTCATCCTAAAAAAATTTAAAATTTTATTTAGTCCATTTGGGACCAAAAAATTTCGACAAACATATATGTCACGAGTCGACAAATTAAAAAAAACGCCATTTAACAAATGTGCTTTCCCCGTGGGACCAACTTTTTTGTCTTTTTTTTCATTGAAAAATTGATAATCTTTATCATCTTTTTTGTAAAAAATATATGTTAAACGTCATCTCTTGATTGGATTTTGCTAATATATGTTCTTTAATATGCTGAGAACGATTATTGATATAAAAAATCAACAACATCGAGAAAAAAATTGCCGCCTCCTTGTCCAGCCGCTTCCTTGTCCTAGTGGTTAGTGCTGAGGAATGTCGACCGGAAGGATCCCGGTTCGACTCCCCCTCGGACGTGCTGTTGATGAAAACCCGGAAGATCCCGGGTTGGATTCCTCAGCAGCCATTGGNTCAGCAGTCATTGGGGCGGGCGGTGGGGCTGGGTGCTCGGTGGATCCGAGGTTAAAACGAATTCCATGGGTGGAACCCAGGTTAAAACGAATTCCAGCCGTCAGCACCAAGACGTAAAAAGTGGATGCTCGGTGGATCCGAGGTTAAAACGAATTCCAACCCTTCGAACACTCTATAAAATAATCATATGAAGGCTTTCTTGTAAACCAGCAATGTGTTAACACACTTTAATGTGCACCACAAAAACCACCCTCAAAAATTCGGCTAGTGTTCGGGCTAGCAGCAGTCTAAAAAAAAAAGGATAAAGATTATAACTTTTTCGATGAAAAAATTGCTTTTGCAAAAGACAAAAAAGTTAATCCCGCGCGGAAAACCCATTTGTTAAATAGTGTTTTCTTAGTTTGTTGACTCGTAATGTGTTATACAACTTTTGTAATTTTAAATCTTTAAATTTTATAAAATCCTTAAAAATTTAAATATATTTTTTCAAAAGCTGCTTACCATTTTTTTACCCAAATAATGAATTTTATTGATATATTCTGTACCAGCCAGATCAATACACATAGTTGCTAGGGATAGACCAAAAATAATATACATCATGGTAAAAATTGTATATACTTTTTCAGTTGGTACGATGTCACCTATAAAAAATTGTTTTGTTATAGTCATCCAAAAATTTGCATATAGTCGAAAATTTTGAAATTTTGTTAAACAGTAAAATTACGTAAAACACCGAAATTTTGATTTCGGAATAATAAAAAAATTGAAATTTCGATTTGAAAATGATGTAATTTTTATCATTTCAATGACAACTTACCAAATCCAATTGTTGCCATTGTAATAAAGCAAAAATAAAATGCTTCAAAATATGACCATCCCTCCCAAGCTTGAAATAAAAATCCTCCAACTGCTGTATATGTGACTAAAACCAATAAAACCATTACAACAGGAATTCGAAGTTGTTCTTCATCCGCATTGGGATTTTGTTCATCATCAATATCATCCAAATTTACACTTCCGGCTTTTGTCGGGGATGAACCCGTTTCACTTTCAGAGGTAGAATGATCTCGAAAACGACTAAATCTTCGAGTTTGTTTTCGAACAATAAATGTCTAAAAAATATTTGAGAATTCCAAGCCAAAAAATTTTGACTTTCGAAATCGAAATTTGAGTCATAAAATTTGAAAATTATTTTTCGATTGTATAAAATACCGAAATTAGCAACCTTAAAAGTAGGCAGTGGCGTCATAAAAAAAATGAAGAGAAAAAATAATATAAAAAAGCGCAACACTGTGGTCATGGAAAAGATACCAAAGAGATGCTCTCTATTTATAAAATTGCACTATATGGCCATGCAGACAACCAAAGAAAAAAACTTTTTTTTGCGG
>CABFKP010001468.1:0-12119 GCA_901779475.1 Panagrolaimus davidi
CTATTAAATATCTTTTTTATAGCTCACTCGTTTTTTTACCAGAAAAAAAGAAGAAGCAAGTGTGCGCACTATTTTTATCCTTTGACCGACAACTTTGTTCGTTTACCCCTCTGTTACGACTGACGCATGCCCAGAATCTGAACCCTCTGAGACAAAATTGCCAACAAGAAAAAAACAAAATAATAAAAGCCGTTCGTTAATTCAAATAATGTATACAAAAAAACTCGTGTAAAATTTAATGCAAAAAAACTGGTTTGTTAAATATTGGACTTTAATGAAAATATTGAAATGTACCAGCAGGATTTTAAAGTTAATTATTAAATTTAGATTTAATGTTAATATTAGTTTTACGAATAAAAGTATTTCACAATTTTAAATCAATAAAATATTCAAAAACCAACAGTTTTAAATAAAAGTTGGATAAAACTGAAAAGAACAGATGTCAACGTTTTTTTTTGTCCGCGTACGAAAAAAAAGATGCATAAAACAAAAAAAAACCGCAAATGCAAAAGCAGTTTTTTTCTGAACCAAAAAGCAGGAAGGAACATACGTCAATCGATTTATTGTTTTTCTGCATTTTAAATAGAACTGAAACAAATTTTAAAGAAAATGCTATCTTTGAATATTTCATAAAATATCAGACTGTTTATTCAATATTGGATACATATTGGTTTTATTACAATAAATAAATTAATTATAATATTCAAATTATAAAAATATATTTGAACGTTTTAAATGAAAAAAGTTGTTCTATCATTTAATTAAACACTACTTTTATTAATTCCTTTTACAAAGAATTTAGAAGAATTTGGATTGGAAATTTTTTCTTTGTTTTTTAATTTATGTTTCACAATTCAATAAAAAATGACTTATTAAAGC
Source organism: Panagrolaimus davidi (assembly GCA_901779475.1). Lineage (NCBI taxonomy): Eukaryota > Metazoa > Nematoda > Chromadorea > Rhabditida > Panagrolaimidae > Panagrolaimus > Panagrolaimus davidi. The sequence continues at coordinate 880 of CABFKP010001468.1, forward strand.
CCATAATTTTAAGGAATTATCTATTTGCACTTCCAGTCGCTGTAATAAAAGAAAACGAATTCAGAAGTGCAAATAAGAGAAAACAAATTTAGAAGTGTTCGAAAAATTATAAACATTATTTTGTAAAATAAATGAAAAAAGAAAGCAAAGAATTTTTGGAACAAAGCCATAAAAAAAGAAAATGTGTTTTTGTGACACATTTTGTTTTTAACGTGTAGCTTTTTTAGTTGAAAAATTCGAAATAAAAAATTCAGCCAACCAAGAATAAAAGTCTTTCTTTGTCGCGAAATATCTCATATATTTCTCGAGTTTTTAAATGGTTATGTGGAATAAAAAACCTACTGTATCACAATAAAGCAAAAGTCCAGGTTTAACTTTGGAAAGATAGTAATACAATTTTAGACGTGCATGAGAGGTAACAAATGCAGCTACGGGAAGGTTATTAGTGATTGATTGGTCTTGAAATTCAGGCTTTTTTCTGGTGACGATTCTGTCGATATTTTCATTAATTTTTGTAATATCCAAAACTTCTACAGTATCATCTAAGATTATAGCCCAAAAACTTTTTTTTGGAGTTGATAAACGATTATTATATTTTGTAGAAAATATTATTAAAAATTCAAACCACAATGAAGAAAAAGAAGCAAAAAATAATATTAATAAAAAAGCAAGACAATGGTTTTTTATCTTACTTATAATCTTAAAAAAAACATAAAAAAAAAGGCAGCAGGCAGTGGAAAAGCGACTAAATCTTTTAGGAGAGAAAAAATGACAAAGTCCAAGAAAATGTATGTCTTTGAAATTCTCTTATTTTTTCAAAGTATTTTTTAAAAACTCGGCAACAGCCAGCCGAAAAAAAAACTTGGCAGCAGGTAGCAAAAGTTCGGCAGCAGACAGAGAAAAAACGACAAAGTCCTTTTTAAGGTGAAACTCAGAGTTTTTTTAAAATTTTTTTTTTCATTTTAGAAAAATTCGTTACTGTACCACCTGCTGCTGCATCACCAGGCCCAAGTATGTTATTTATTTAAATCCTTTGTATCACACATCGAATTGAATGCGAATAAATCGTTCTTTTTTTGATTCGATGTCTGGCAAAGGGCTTTTGTTGGCATTCGAAAAACCGCCAAATTTAAAAATCTCTTGCTAAAAATTTTTATGTTTTTTCGGATAAAAAAATTTTTTCACAAACTTTTACAAAACTTTACCAAAAAAACGAACTTACCTTTTTTTTGGTGATTTTTAACGGATTTTTAACCACCCTATAAGTCCGTTTTTTTCGTAAAGTTTTGTAAAATTTTGTGAAAAATTTTTTTTTATCCGAAAAAAACATAAAAATTTTTAGCAAGAGATTTTTAAATTTGGCGGTTTTTCGAATGCCAACAAAAGCCCTTTGCNGCGATAAGTAATTGCATATGAATTTATGTTTAGCAAGAAAAATGCAATCCATCTGTAAGAATCTTGCAAGTTTAAAAAATCTGCAAGAATCTTGCAAGCGAAAAAAAAGTTCTTAATTCAGACCGGCACATTTGTCTTGCAAAGTTATTGCAAGAATCTTATCACCTTTGCAAGAGAATGTCGGGCAGTAACCCCTCCATTTGATACATGTAAAAATGGCTGGAATTTTTTGCTCCAACAAAATCTTGCTATTTTTATCTTGATAATGCTCAGCTTTCTCGAAATCAAACAGGTGCATCAAAATATTGTGTTGGAAATGGTGATTTTTTAGTTTCTATCCACTCTGAAGCTGAAAATGATTTTGTTAAAAGTAAATTTTTTAAAATAATGATTTTCTTTGCTTCACACAATTTTTACAGCTTTAATCCCAGCTGGTGATGATAATGTTTGGATTGGATATAGAAATGGAGTCTGGACCGATGGAACACCATTTGATTACAGCAATTTTGACAACTTTGCAGCAACTTGTACTGCTGGAAGTTGTGCTGTTCTTGCTCTTCCAAATTATAAATGGAAAATTGTTAATTGCGATGTTCAATTTAATCAATGGATTTGTAAAAAAAAATGCTCCCACCCCCTGAAATCGTTGCATTCATTTTTAAAATAAAAAGTATTGATTTATTTTTTACATTATATATAAATTTAGAAAAAATTGTCAATGAAATGATGTCTTTTATGTATTTGATGCATAAAAACAAAAACTATGGGTAAAAATTGTTACGATTTTAAATGCCAACTTTTTGTTTTTTAAGCAGAGTGAAAAAATGAGTGTTTTTGAAAACTTTTTAAAAAAAGTCTCTTTAAAAACGAAGAAAAAGCAACATCAATCTGCAATAGATCTTTAACACTTTTTTTAAAACGAAGCATTTTGCATTCAATAAAAATGTGTAAAAAACAGACTTTTCTTTTTTTAAATAAATGTTTGCAGCAGCAATCAAAGGTTGTTTCTTTTACTTTTTGTAAAAAGACTTTTTTGAGCGACTTTAGTTTTGAATATTTTGGATAATATTTTTGTATTAGAAAAATATCATGATTACTAGTAATATTATAAAGCTTGAAAAAAATTTTATGTTTTCAAACAAAGCAACACCAAATAAAAAACATTTTATATCTTGTTGTTTTAAAATAATTATTAACAATGAAAAATTTAAAAACAATTAAAATTTGACACTAATATGCAAACTTAATTTTTAAAAAAAAGAGTAAATATTACTTATTGTTTTTTATGTAAAATTTAAATTTAAAAAAAATTTATGAATCAATTGTAATAACTTCTTTTCCACTTCCAGAAATTAATAAAATACGTGGCAAATCTTGTGTTAAAACTTCAATATAGCTTAAATAATTTTCAACTAATGTTTGAACTTTTCGAGGAGGTTTTGGAAGTGATAAAAGGACAAGTTGGGATAAAGCTGAATATTCAAGGATAACTCGATTTAGTTGAATTGCGTCTGTGAGCTTTTTAATCTGAAAAATTACAATGGATTTAAAAAAGGATGAAAAGTATGTAAATTTTTTACTTTAATATCGTCTGGTTTTGAATCATCAAAAACATCATCTGGAGTTGCAGGTGTTAGAGAATCAGTGCTTTCATTACGGCTTCGACTGAAAAAATATGCAAATTTTAGAAGTTTTAAAAATTTGCATTTTTGGGTGAAATTTAATTTTGTAAACGAAATTTGGCCATTTTTTCGAAAATTTACTAATTTTTTCTCCTGTTTTTGAAAATGTAATAAAAATAAATTATGCAAATTTGGAAATGTAAAAATTTGCATATTTGCTTTTTTCTCTGCTAATTAAATTTTAATCAATGTTAATCATTATATTTTTAGGTCTCTATCTGTTGCTGGTGCAAATTTTTTTTAAAATAAAAAAAACAAATCAGTATCAAATTAATTACCTATCAATGAATGATGTCTCCATTGTGTTTAATGCATTTAAACGAATTGGATTTAAAGGACTCATGTGAACTAAAAACTTTTTTATTAACGATAAACTTTTAGTCGAACAACAAACTTGGTGGAGTTTCATCACCAACATATCCATCATTTAAGAAGCCATTTGCTGATCTCTAAATTCTTATTCCTTAAACAACATTATTTCATTAGAGAAAAACTTACACTTGCTCGAAGACGACTTTTTCGTTCATGTTGTTGAATTGTTTGTTGAACAGTGTCATCATTGATTTCGAAATCCAATGTATTAACAATCTAAAAATTATTCTTTGTTTATTTTTTAATAGCAAATTTTGACTTTTGGCAAAAAATTTTAAAAATTTGAATTTCCCGCCAAATCTGTCAAAACGTGAAATTGCGGGAAATTCAAATTTCATGTCCTTGAAACTTACAAAAAGCATTGCATCAATTCGTAACATGTAAATATGTTTCTGAAGCCGCATTTTCATATCATTTTCATTTTCATCACCTTGTGCAATAACAAATATTCTCAACTTACAACCTTTCCAAACTTTATGCTGTTGAAGTAAAAATGCAATCAACATTAAAATTCCACCATCATGTACAATCCACCAAATATCCATTGTTCCAGTCAATCGAGCTGTAGCTTTTGGAAAATCTGTAATCCCTTTACAAACAATCATACAATTTTCATATTGTACACCACGAATTAATTGTTCAGCAAAAATTAATTGTTCAACAGAATTTTCATTTTCGCCTTGTCGAGGAAAGTTAAGAATTACAGTATTTGGGCGGAGGCCTCCAATTCCGACGGATTGGTAAAGGGCAGAAACGGCACCATAAATTTGATGTTGTTCAAAGAAAAGGCATTTGCCAAACCCACGTAAGCGGGCTTGTAACATGTCTTGTTGGATTCGATGTTTAATCTAAAACGGCAAAAAACCATTTTTATAAATTTTTGATGAAAAAATAAATTCCTGAAATGAAATCGAAAATTTCGAATTTTAATGTTTTCGAAATCAAAATTTTAAAAGTTGTTCTTCCAAAACTTAATCAAAATTCAACAAAGTTTACTTTCCAGTAAGAAAAAATCGAAATTTCGATTTAGAGAAAACTGAAATTTTAAAAAAGCAAATATGCAAATTTTTATATTTCGAAATTTGCAGAAATGACATTTTTTTTAATGTCCTAACACGAAAATCCACAAATCCTTACATCATCCGCTCTTTTCTTCAATCCATGCAAATTATCAGATTTAACAAATCCAACCGTAATTGCCAATCCTCTTCCAGCTTTCATTTGTCCCGCAAGATTTAGCAAATTTACAGAACGTAAATCAATTGTTTCTTTTGAATATTTTCCATCCACCAAAATTAGCAATTGTGGCCGCCAATTTTTTGGATGTGGATCTTTGTCTTCAACTTTGAGTAAACTGTATTGTGCCGTTGTAAGTGCCAAACCGCGAATTCCATCACCCCATTCTTTTTTAGCGCCCTTCCATTCAACGTATTTGTAAATTGCAAGGGTTAAACCACATGCAATTAAAGCATAATGCCATTCAGATGCAAACATAATAAAGAAGCAAAGGAATGCACCAGCAACAGATAGAGACCTAAAAATATGGTGATTAACATTGATTAAAATTTAGTTAGGAGAGAAAAAAGCAAATATGCAAATTTTTATATTTTCAAATTTGAATAATTTATTTTTAAGGTTTTTTCGAAAACAGGAGAAAAAATTAGTATATTTTCGAAAAAACGGCCGAATATTCTTTTACAAAACTCAGTTGCACCCAAATATGCAAATTTTAACATTTCCAAATTTGCATAATTTATTTTTATTACATTTTCAAAAACAGGAGAAAAAATTAGCATATTTTCGAAAAAATGGCTGAATATTCGTTTACAAAATTAAATTTCACCCAAAAATGCAAATTTTAAAACTTCTAAAATTTGCATATTTTTCTAGTTTTATTACTCACCAATGATAATATTTAAATCGAGGCCGCCAATTTGGGGCTCCAAGTAAACTATGCAAAGCACAAATTAAATTAACAAAAGCATAACACATAAGAAAGAAGAAATCCAAAACTGCTGCAATATCATCAACAGCCCCGAGTAAAATTGCTAATTCCGCAATAAAAGCTGTAAAAAGAAGACCAAGAAAAGGTTCATTGGATTTTGTGACTCGAGCAAATGGAGCCAAAAATGGTATTACATCATCTTTTGCAATTGATTGAAGGAGACGAGGGGCACCTAAAAATGAAATCGATGTTGTAATCAGTCAATTAGTATGTTGTTTTGTCAAAATTTTTGAAATTGAAATTTTGTAAAAAAAACTTACTGCATAAACATTGAAGTGCTGCACCAAAAGTTGATAAGAATGATCCAACAATAACAACCCAGGGAGTTGGCCAAGAAAGGGAAGCAACGACAAGACTGCTAGCAATGCTTTTGCCGCTTCTAAAAAGTTTATTTAATCGTACACGTTGGAATTTTTTGGGTATAAAATTGAAAAAAAACCTTTTTTAGTATATTTATTGGGCCTAAACGCAAAATTAATACCTAAAATTCCATTTTGGGTCTCGGGATGAATTTTCGCTTACGCACGTTGGAATCAGTTCCACTCTTTTTGTTCAGCAAAAAAATGCTTTCGCATTGTGTTTTTTTTTAAATGGAAAAATGAGCATTATCTTTTACGACTGTGCCTGATCTTATATTAGTTTTTTACATACATTTTTTTTCCAAACTCTCTGCTATCCCACTCAGTTTTTTATGCTGATTGATAATATTAATATAAAAAAGCATGAAAAGTTAATATAAGATCAGGCACAATTGTTAAAGAAATTGCTCGTTTTTTCGTTTTTTTATCAAAAAAACAAACACTGAAAGAACACAATACTAACCCATTTTTTGATTGAACAAAAAGAGTGAAACTGATTCCAACGTGCGACAGCGAAAATTCTTCCCGAGACCCAAAATGGAATTTTAGGTATTAATTTTGCGTTTAGGTCTAAAAAATACTTAAAAAAAGGTTTTTTTCGATTTTAACCGAAAAAATTTTTTCTCAAAATGTTCTTCTTGTAAAACTCACTTATCCCTTAAAACCGGACCCTCAATTGAACCACCAAATAAAATTGCCAATGCAAAATATATCAAAGAAGTTGTTGTCGTTGCAGCAATTGTCCCAGCTGGAATACTTTTTTGAGGATCTTTTAAATCTCCTGACATATTCGTTCCAGTCATAATCCCCGTTACAGCTGGAAAATAAATTGCAAGCAGTAACCAAAATGTTACCGAAACATCCTGTGTTACTTCATATTTCATTCCCATAACACCTGGTTTTGCTTCATCCTTTTCCAAATAATATGGTTGCATATTTCGTTTTAAAGTTTCAAGATTAAAACCAGGAAATGCATTTTTACAATACATTGAACCTGAACCAAATTCTTTACATCCTCGAGCATCATTATGTTCACAAAATTGTTCTCGAACATAATCTTCTTTATTACAAAATGTACAAACATCTTCAAGGCGGGTAACATTCATAAAGACTCGGGATTGCAGCAGCATATCTTCTAACATGCAAACGCTTAAATTTATTGATATTTAGTTTACTGATAAGAATGAGATAAAAAGAACCTTTGTCCATTTCGATGAAGAGCTTTTTCAACGCCTCCAGCAAAGCAGGCCAAAATGGATAAAATAACGCATGCCAATGAAACCTAAAATGTCAAATTAATATAACGTTTAAATGAAATAAATCTGATAAAGGGAACAATGTTGTTGCGACTCCGACTCCGGAGTCGTAGCCGGAGTCATGGTGGTGGAGTCAACTCCAGGTGAAAATTTAAAATAAAGGAAAAAAGTAGAAAAAAAATGCTTTTTTCCCTAAATATTTTGTGTTCTGTCTTATTTTTTGGCATTTTTAATAAAAATCAAAATTAATATTGTCTTTAAAATCGGTTCAAAAAATTCTTAAAAATTAGAAAAAATTTTCACCATCATTTTTTATGATTTAAATAACTTTTTTGAAGATAAAAAACGGTCTTTAAACCTTAAAAAAAGAAGAAAACAAGCATCAAAAAGGCAATCCCACGTGCTTTTGAAAAACATTTTACTATCGGAGTCGATCCTTTGATTTGACTTTGGAGTCGACTCCAGTGACTCCGACTCCGGATTCAAAAGCACAACACTGATAGGGAATAAAAATTGAAATTTTTGAAGATGGATTTCATCATGAACAATGAAAATCTCCATGTTAGACCGAAAAAACAAAAGTCCTTATTCAAGCTTTTCGATGCTTCACATTTTGTCATTCTTGTATTTGTTTTATTTATAACAATTTTGTTATACTTTTTTAACTCCATAATTTGCATAAACATTATTTCACTTACCGGTGCCAATAATTGCACAAATTTAACACCCAATGCAACAATAACCAATTCAATCAACAACAATGCAGTCCCATAAATTCGATAATTATTTGTCATCATTCCCATTGGTCCTATAAAAAAAAGAACACAATCCCAATTATTTTTTATGTCTGTTTTTTGACAGTTTTTTCTATAGCCGGATATTTTATTTATCTCCTCAAAAAAGTGAAAAAAAACCGGATATTTTATTTATCTCTTTTTTTGTCCTCCTCAAAAAACATACCAATATCTGAATGTACTTCTTCGCCGCCAATTGTTGCTTCAGGATAAATGTACAGCTAAAAAAATACAGGTGTTTTTTGTTTACATAAATTTTTGACACAAAAAAATAGTAAAAAATATTTACCAAAAAAACTTCCACCCCTCCAACGAGGTACATTGAAGTTGCAACAGTATTTGCAAGATAAAAAAGTATTCCAACAGCAGAACCAAATTCAGCTCCAAGATTTCGAGATATCATAAAATATGCCCCACCACTTTCAACAACACCATTTGTTGCAACAGCACTCAAAGAGATGGATGTTAGCAAAGTCTAAAAGTTTTTTGGGATTTAATATATCCGATTTATTATGTAACATGTTTCATAACAGTTTGAATAAAATTGATTTCAAGCAAAATTTTTGACTTTGATCTCAAATGGGAATTTTAAGGGTTTTTGTGTTTCAAAATTTTTGTCTTAAAACGAAAAACGTTTCCGTTCGAGATCATCCCAATTTTCTCCCATTTTTTTAACCTTTGATCTCGAATGGAAATTTTTGTATTTAAAAATTTTTGTCTTATAACGAAAAAAATTTCCGTTCGAGATCATCACAATTTTCTCCCATTTTTTTTTCACTTTGATCTCGAATGGAAATTTAAAGGGTTTTTGTGTTTAAAAGTTTTTGTGTTTAGACGAAAAAAGTTTCCATTCGAGATCATCAAAATTTTCTCCCACATCGAAACTTACACATGTACAGCAAAGCATTAAAATTAACATTGTATGCCAGACTCCAGCCATTCCAACAACCCAAAAAAGCCGAATAAACATTGTAACACCCAAAATATGTTGAATTGTTGGAAGATATACTCCTAACATAACTCCAAGATCAGCTTTCTTCTTTTCACTACTTGCCCGTTCAGATGGTCCTGGAATTGTATATCCTCCAATCATTGCAGAGCCATGCCCCTGTGCTCGAACATCTTCATCATCATCTCGAAAAAGTGCTAAACTATTGAGTTTACTGCTAAGAATTTGTGGAATTGATTGTTTTCGAGAATGTCCAACAGCTTCAATATCTTCAATATCCGGAATTGAACGAAGTCTTTCATCAGTATTGATAACTTTAAGGGTTGAAGGGGATATCTGTTGAATGGTACTGAAACGCCGTTGTCGGCCTTCCATCATACTTAATACACGCTGAAAAAAGGGGGAAGATTGGAATTAATTATATCAAAAATTTTATTTTTAATGCAGAAAAAAATGTGGCATTTCGGTGCCAAAGAAAGCATTAGAAAATATAAAAATTTTTTTTTCAAATTTTTTATAATAAAGAATTTTTTGAATTACGGTAAAATTGACTTTTGGCATTTCGAAAAAATGGCACTCGAAGGAGTACAAAACATTTTTTCTTACTTATAAGAAGTTTAAAAAGCGGCAGAAAAAGATAGAAAGAAAATGAATTTTAACATACAGTAACCATCTGATCTTGGAACGGCTACCGTAATATAATAATATCGAAATTAAACAAAAATAAACTTTTCAACAATTAATCAAAATTAAAAACTTTTACCTAAAAAAACTTTCACTCAAACAATATAAAAAAAGTAAATCGACAAAAGTTTTGTAAAAAAGAACGAAAAACAAGAAATAATATTATTGAAAAAAAATTTTTAATCTCTTTTTTTGTTTATGAAAAAAATGTAACTACTTTTTTGGAAATAAATCAGCGCCAACCTTTTTGGTTTTTTTTTATTTTATCCTATCTCTTTTTGTTTTTGGTAATCCTCTAAAAAATTGTATTAGACATTATTTTGGCGTGAAAAAAGTAAAACTTTAATTTTTTGGAATCAATCAAAAACTGTATAAAAACTGTGATACAAGAAAAATGATGAAATCAACGTTTAATATTTAAAAAACGATGACAATTTTAAAAAAGATGGTTTTGGTCTTGCAAGGATTCAATAAATTAAAACAAAAGTTTTCAAACACGTTAATTTTTGTCGATAAAATAAATACAGTAAGAAAATGATTTTTAAAGACAAAGTGAAAAAAATGAAATAAATTATACATTTTTAGGATTGTAAAATTGCAAAAAAAGATAGAAATACTAATTTTATGATGTGAAAAAAGCCAGAAAATCTCACGTTTTTTGATTTTAAAAAATTATGAATTTTTTCTGCAGCTCCAATTGTTTTGACTAAACAGTTTAGTTGAAAAAAGTGACAAAAAAAAACAAATAAGAAAGAACAATCAGGAAAGCAAAAATTTTCTGTAAATGATGAATTGAAAAAAATTAGCGGAAAATTCAACAAAAAACTAAATAAATGCCGATCATTTGTGTTCTACTTATTTGTTCAGGGATTTTCAGTTAGAGACGTGCACAGACGATTTGCAACTTTAAGTTTTTTGAAACGATAATTCACCGTCATGTTTCGGCAGGCTAATTTTTATTTTATCTGACACAGAAAAAAATTCGGCATCTGATAGGCGCAATTTCAAATTCGGGAATGAAGAGGCAAAAAATTCGGATAAAAAAATTACGGTATTTTCATTTTTTCTTTATCAACTATAATTTTTATCAGCATTTGACCTAATAATTTTTTTATCAATTTGTATTAATATTAAGATTCTGCATTTTTCGGTACCAAAATCATGTTTATTGCACAACTTTGAAAAAGACGGTGCACAGCCGTATTTTCAGTGATGTTACTGAACTTAAAGGGATCAGACGATTCAATATATTTTACACTTTTTACCATTTTTTCGAAATGTTATGAACCCGACAATCAGGCAAAATAACAATGGAAAAAGACCCTGATTGTCAGGTCGACATGAAAAATTTATTAATTCGTCCGCTCCCTTTAAAGAAAAAAAACTTTACCTTAATAACCATATTTTTAATCAATATTTTTATTCCTACTAACTTTACAAACTTATGATATCCAATATCATATCATTTTAATAAATTTAGCAATGATTTTTTACAGTTGAATAATAAAAAAAACACAAAGATGATACAAAATATGAAAAAAGTCTCTTTCGTTTTTTAATCCAGGATTCAGATTAGGAAATAGAGGGAGAAAAAAAGGATGGATCAAAAAATGTTTTAGGGAAGGTAATTTTAATTGTGACATCCAAGAGAGAGGCAAAAAAGAGAAAGTCCCAAAAAAAAGTGGATGACAAAAAAAACAACGCAAAATTTATGCTCGATTGCTTTTTGAGTGATTTAAAAAAA
>CABFKP010001483.1:0-12114 GCA_901779475.1 Panagrolaimus davidi
AAGTTGGATGTTGCAAAAACTCTTCTTGGTGATGCAAAACTTTTGGATAAACTTATTGATGATCAAAAGGCTGCTAAAGAATCTGTTGAAGAAGCTCGTTCACAACTTTTTGATGAAGATGTTGATAAATCTGAATGGACGGTTGAACAATTTGAAGAAGCAAGAGAGGAAGCTCAGGTATATTTTGTTTTATTGTTTACGTTTTTAATGTATTACTTTTAGATAAAAATGGATAATTTTGAAGCTGAAGCTAAAACAGCTGATTTAAAAGTTAAAGAAATTCGAACAAAAATTGCAGAATTACAAAAGTTAAAAGAAGAAAAGCTTAAAATTGGTGAAAAGGCACTTCAACCTGCAATTTTAACAAAATCTAAAAAAGAAAAGGAAGCACGAATTTCAGAATGTCAAGAAGAAATTTCAAAATGTGATGAACAAATTCCAGATTTGAAAAAGAATCAAAGAAAGCTTAAATCTGATTTGGAAAAAGCAAATGCAGAATTGGAATCAAAGAAATCTGAAATTGCCACATTTATGAATCGCTTTACAAATTTTTTTGAATCCTTGAAAACTGTAAATTCTAAATTATCTACATATGTTTTGGATGAAAATGCTCAAGCTAAATTGGAAAAGGAAATGGATAATTTTACTGAAAGAAAAAGTGAATTGGAAAGAAAAAAAGTTCAGTATGAAACTGAAAAAACTAATGTTTCAAATAAGCAACAAAAAGTTCGAATTTTTCGAGATCAGCTTACAAAGAAGACTCTTCAAAGTGATATTGCAACGTTAAATAGTCAACTTATGGAAATGCAAGAACAATTTGAAGGTTTAGCAGGGGTTGAAAAAGCGGTAAGTTACAGATTTTTTATAGGAGAATTTTGTTTTGTTGATTTGGATTACTGTAGAAAGCTGTGTTTTTTCCATAAAAATGTAATTTTCTGCAATTAATGCCTTTGGGTTACTGTAGAAAGCTATATTTTGTTGATAAAAATGTACTTTTTTGCAATTAGTGCTTTTGGGTTACTGTAATTGAACAATATTTTAGCTTCGTGATTTTAATATCAAATATTCAAATACAAATAATCAAAAGCAAACAATTTTGGGTCAACAAGCACCATTAAAAGATTCAATTAAAAAAGCTCAAAGGCAACTTTTGGAATCAAATATTAAAAATGCTGTTGAAAATTATCGTGATAAATATTCTGAAAAATGTCTTAATGAAGAAATGTCAAAGGTTAGTTTTTTTTTAAATTACGGTAGCTGTCGCTGTAGCCAGGGTTCTGCAAGATGGAAAAAAATTGCAGTCTAAAATCGAAATACCGAATATTTTTGCGTCTGAAAACGAAAATTTGATGTTTCAGTGTATTTTTGCATTTTTCAAATCGAAATTTCCATTTTATAGAACTTTAACTGTTATTTCTCCAGGAATTTATAATACCGTAACCGCACTATTTTTATAGGATCTTGAAACATATACAAAATGTTTGGATGATGCAATTATTTCATTTCATTCACTTAAAATGGAACGAATTAATATTATTTTGCAAGAGCTTTGGTCAACAGTATATGATGGAAATGATATTGAAGCAATTCGGATTAAATCAGATCCTGTTGGTGGTGGTTCAGATAAAAGAAAATCATATAATTATAGTGTTGTAATGATTGTTGATGGAAAAGAACTTGAAATGCGAGATCGATGTTCTGCTGGACAAAAAGTTCTTGCATCAATTTTAATTCGAATTGCATTGGCTGAAGTATTTGCAACAAATTGTCCAATTCTTGCTTTGGATGAACCAACAACAAATCTTGATGTTGATAAAATTGATAATATTGGTCATATGCTTACAAGATTGATTGAAAGTCGTGAAGATCATATTCAATTAGTTGTTATTACACATGATAAGCAGCTTGTTAGTTTACTTCATCTTTCATGCCGTCCTGAATATGTTTATGGTCTTTCCAAAAATGAATATGGTGTTTCAAAATTAAAGCGTCATACAAGAATTGGTGATACTCAAGATGTTAATTAATATTTGATTTGTTTTTTTGGGGTAAACACTTTAATTTTTTTATTATTTTGATCTCTGCAAGTTATATTTTCTGTGTTTTTCTTGTTTAATAAATTTATTTAATTTCAACTTTTTATTTTTGAATCATTTAAAAAAATATTTTTGGTAGCACAAATTTTTTGGAAGTTTATATTTTTCGGATTCCAATAATTTATGATTTGAATATCAAAAAGCTTTTGTGGATTTAAAACTGTTGTCCATGCAAAATCAAAAAGTTTTTTTAGGTTTCGGAAATTTAAAATGTTTTAACAATTAAAAAAATGAAAAAATAGTTATGCTTTCGTAACAAACATTTCGTCGGACAACAAATTACAGTAATCAGTATTTCAGTTGCAATTACAAAATTTGGAACAGAGCGCGCTAAAATTATTGCTTAAGCAACGATTTTTTCAGCACAAAAAATTGTCTATGAACCATTATTTGCGCATTTTTTCCATATGTGATTTGATGTACTTTTAAAAAATGATTTAAATAATAATTACATTTATAGTTATGTCTTCAAAGCGCGCTATTTTATTGACAAAAGATCGATGTTTGCCGTCAAAAAGCAATAAATTCTATGGAAATAATGCTTCAAAAGGATTTAATGAACAATTTAATAGCATCAATTTAAATAAAAATAATAAATCTGAAAATATCAAATTTGAGCAATCAAAAAGCACCCCATTTTCAAAAAAGAGTCGAAATAATAAAGGTCAAAAAAATGAGAATACTGCAGTTTCATCTTCTAAAGCTTTTTTTTTTGCAAAAAATTAAGTAAATTATTAGTTAAATTTTTATGCTTTAATACTTTGCATTAATTAATACTTTGAAACTGCAGTTTTCAATAAAACAAAATAGGTTTCTTTGATTATAAAAATGCTTCAAAAAATGCTTTAAATGATTGGAAGAAAAATGATACACCAAATTTTCATGAAAGTTTAAAAACACAAGAAATGAAAAAAGAATATAAATGGGAAAATAAAGTTAAAAAAGATTGCAACAAAAGTACCTTTTCACTTCATATTGAAGCTTATGAAAACAAAAATGTATGTAATTTTTATAGAAACTATTTAAAAAAAAGAAACATCTTTAACCATTAACATTTAAATTTAAAGATTGTTAATTTAGTTGTTAAATAATGTACAGTTGAAAGCTTTTATAGGTTAAATTTGCAACTTCATTTGATTTTCATAAACAACAAAATAAAGAATTAATGAATCCAGAAATTATGCAATTTAAAACATCACAAAAATTATTGAATTATGGTAGTTTGTATGAAAGATATAGGGATTTTTTCATATAACCTTCTCATAAATTTTCTATAACAAATCCGCTGCCGGATATAGGAATAATACGTGAAGGGTATAGGAATATACGTTTTCTGTGTATCTTCAAAGATATAAAAATTTGTTAAATAAACAAAAATATAAAAAATGCCGTGTTTTTATCTTTTGCAAAGTTGAAAAAAAAATTGAAGCATTTTAACATTTTTGGCATTGTGTCCCTCAAACAACAAAAGAAAAAAGCAATAATTTTTTCAACACAAAAAAAGAAACACGAGCATCTTTTTTTTATCACTTGACTTTGGGGGGATTTAAAAAATTTATCGATGTTATTATTTATTTAACATTAAAGTTTATTTTCATCAATTGTCAATCAATTTTATTGTATTAAAAGATGTTCTCCAGATTATTAATACCATTTCGATCAACGACAACAAAGTTTTATTCAATTATTACTTCAAAACTTCCTCCAAAAACAACTTCATCAATTTCTTTATTGCCGCTATCAAAATCACAAATATCTTTCCTTCGATTTTATGCAACAAAACAGAATCCATTTTCAAGAAGTGGTGGTGGAAAAGAAGAAACTCGGGACACAATGTATTATGTTGTTTCAATTGGAGTTATTGTAATTGGTCTAACATTTGCTGCAATTCCTGCATATCGAATATTTTGTGAATCAACATCTTTTGGAGGGTTGACACAAGTTGCAAAAGATTTTGATAAAATTGAAGCAATGTCAAAAGTTGAGGATCGACTGATTCGTGTTCAATTTAATGCTGATGTTCCATCTTCTATGCAATGGCATTTTAAACCTCTACAACATGAAATTTGGGTACATCCTGGTGAAACTGCGTTAGCATTTTATACAGGTTTGTTATAAGTTTTTTTGTATTATAGGCGTTTCGGGGAGTAAAGGCAAAAAGATCCTTGCTGCTTCTTTTTAAGTGCTTTTTTTATTGCTAAAATGTTTTCTTTGTTTGTAAAAGAAAAAGAAACATCAGAATTGAATTTTAATGTGGGAGACAGTATTGATCTTTTTTTCTTACAACAACAATTTTGCTCTATCAAACACAACTTTGTTCTTTATCTACAGTATCCTTTTTTTCAGCCAAGAATCCTACAGATAAACCAATTGTTGGAATTTCATCATATAATCTTACTCCATTTCAAGCTGCATATTATTTTAATAAAATTCAATGCTTTTGTTTTGAAGAACAAATTTTAAATCCTGGTAAAGACATTCATCTTTAAGTATATGCATACTAATTCATAACTTTTTTTTGTAGGTGAAGAAGTGGATCTTCCAGTATTCTTTTATATTGATCCAGATTATGCAAATGATCCAAATCTTGAATATCTTGATCAAATTTTGTTATCTTATACATTCTTTGAAGCAAAATCAAATCAAAAACTTCCATCACCATTTGATCCAAAGAATCGTCCAAATGCAACACTACCAGCTGAAGCGAATAATAAAGGAAAAATGATTGCAACAGCTTAAAAATGGATTATCTCTGAAAGCGTGTATGTAATAGATTAATATTGTTGATTGAAAAGAGTGATTATAGGTGTTTTATAAAAAAATTTGTTATTGTACTTTTTTTTTGTTATTAATAAAGTTCAAATAGGATTTTTTGTGGGTGGAAAAATTTTGTTGGTTTTTAACCAAATTTTATCTTTTGTTTTTGTTGGAGGTTAATTTTGGTGAATCGAATCTTCACTACTGTACCCTTTTCATAGCTTAAGCATGTCCTTGACAAGTGATACCCCATCTTCGTCATCGGCTTCAACAACTCCAAAGCCATCCCCAACCATGACCGTTACAGCTCCAACAGAAGACCCTCCAAAAACTGATCCAAAAACTGGTGAAAAGATTGAAACTGCACCAAATGGAATGAAAAAAGTAAATAAATTTTTTTTCACTACCGTAATCTTCCATAACCTCCATCATCCACTTTTTCTAGATAATAATTGGAGTATGTGCAATGCAGCGAAAAGCAAATAGTAAACCAATGAAAGCAATAATGCAAAAAATTCTTGAATATTATCAAGATTGGCTTAGCTTTATCATTTTTCCTGAAGATTTAATTATAAATGAACCAGTTGAAAAGTGGCCCCTTTGTGATTGTTTAATATCTTTTCATGCAACAGATTTTCCACTCTATAAAGCAATAGAATATGAAAGACTTCGACGGCCATATGTTATAAATGATCTTCATCGACAATATGATTTACTTGATCGACGAAAAGTTTTTCGTGCATTAGCTCGTGCAGGAATTGCACATCCACGACATTGTGTTTTAATTCGAGATGCAGAAGGAAATGGTGCGTTAAATTTTAATCACTTTCTTAAAATCACTATTTTTTAAATTAGAACAAATAAATAAAAATAAATTTTGAGAGATTTCAGATTTTTAGAATCGATGATATGGGATTGAAAAATTTCAGATCCGTTTTTGTTTGAAGCGTCTCGGGATTTTTTTGGATATATGAAATCCCTTAATTAGCATAATTTAAAAAAACTTACAATAAAAAAAAGTTTTGATAAAAAACCTGAAATATATTTTTTAGTGTGAATTTTTTAAAAATTATGCTAATTAGGGGATTTGATAAAGCCTAAAAATTCCCGAAGGCGCTTCAAACAAAATCAGAGCTGGGATTTTTAACCCCATATTACCCTATCTTGGAAATCAAATCTATAGCTAAAAATTTATTTTGGATCCTTTAAGTTCAAATTTGAAAAAAATTGTTTCAAAAATTTTGTCTAAAATCGCTAAAAACATTTTTAATTTTTTAGTTGAAGGTGGAGAAGTTCGTGAATTGAATGATTCAATTGAAGTGAATGGAATGGTATTTAATAAGCCATTTGTTGAAAAGCCAATTAGTGCAGAAGATCATAATGTCTATATATATTATCCTTCATCAGTTGGTGGTGGATCACAACGCCTATTTCGAAAGGTTTCTTACATCAACATCATATCGGATAAATATTATCATTCATCGGGAGCGAGTGAACTCACGGATTCAGTTACGCGTCCAGGGTTCTAATTTTTGTGCTAAAAAGAAACTACCGCTGTTTGCTGCTGCATAATTTTTAACCCTTTGTTTTTTTTCGAAAACTTTAACAAAAATTTTGTTAAAACAAATTTGAGTGCAAAAAATTAACCAAAAAAGCTGTTTGCAATCCTTTGTGCTTTACTTTTTTGTTTCAGCTATATACTGTAGAAGATGAAGGAGCAGCCGATGGCAAAATTTAAATAAGATGTTATGCATTTTCTGTCCCACTTGTTTATCCTAGTTTCTTTTGAGGGGTGACAAATTGTTGAAAAAATATTTTGGATTTATAAGATATATCAAATCCCCTAACGCTAATAATTACCTTTTTTTTGTTTTGCTGATTTATATTTTAATACTGTAGTGCTTTGAATTAAAACAAAAAAATTTTCAAGCAAAAACTTTTCAAATCCGTAAAATATACCTTCCACTTCTTCTACTTTGCTTCAAACCTTTTGTTGAAAATTATTTTTAGTTATAATCTCAAAATCCCTTTGTATTACCAATGCCACTTCTTTTCAGATCAATGATCGATCATCTTGGTATTCTCCTGTTAGTCATATTCGCCGAGAAGGCTCATATATTTATGAAGAATTTATTCCTGCTGATGGAACGGATGTTAAAGTGTATGCAGTTGGGCCATTTTATGCACATGCTGAAGCAAGAAAAGCTCCAGGCTTAGATGGAAAAGTTGATCGAGATTCTGAAGGTAAAGAAGTTCGATATCCAGTGATTTTATCAGCAAAAGAAAAAATGATTGCAAGAAGGGTTGTTTGTGCATTTGGGGTAAGAGATATATAGTATCCGGATTTGATATATCCTCCTTTTTTTAAATTTATAGCAAACAGTTTGCGGATTTGATCTTCTTCGTGCAAATGGAATGTCATATGTTTGTGATGTGAATGGTTTTAGCTTTGTTAAAACTTCTACAAAATATTATGAAGATACAGCAAAAATTTTGGGAAATACTGTACTTCGTCGTCTTGCTTCATGCTTAAGCATTCCATGGCATATCCCATATCAAGATGGTTAGATTTTAAAGGAGGCGGACGTTTTGATGCAGTTTCGTAATCTTGGATATTCGTGATTTTCAGGCAAAGTGAGAGTCTTGAAACGAAAATGACCCTTTTTTAAATTTTTTTATCAAATAAAGATGCATTTTCGTTTCAAGACTCTTAGTTTGCCTGAAAATCGCGAATATCCACGATTTCGAAACTGCATCAAAACGTCAGCCTCCTTTAATTAAACTTTTTAAACATTAATAATAAGTTTTTTTATAGATGATCCACCATTAGTTTCAACACCATCAGGAAAAATTATGGAACTTCGATGTGTGATAGCTGTTATCAGACATGGTGATCGGACTCCGTAAGAGATAGAGATTTATAGTGAATGAATTTAATATATCTTCTTTTAGAAAACAAAAAATGAAAATTACAGTTAATGATGAAAGATTTTTTAATCTTTTTGATAAATATGATGGAAAAATTAAAAAAGAAATAAAAATGAAGCGACCAAATCAATTAATGGAAGTTTTGGAGCTTTCACGGAATATGCTCCATGAAGGACAAGATAAACGAAATGAATATATGAAAGAGCTTGCAGAACTTGATCCAGGAAGTGATGAAAGTAAAAATGTTGAAAGAAAATTGGATAAAGTTGAAGAACAAATTAAAAAATGGGATCAAATGCGAACCGTTTTGGAGATGTAAGTTATGAGGAGGGGTTATTAGGGTTGTTAAATTTCCCGGGGAATGAAATTTTGGCAGGGGGAATGAGGTCTTTCGTCGAGATACAGCTTAGAAAAAAAAATACGCTGCCCATAACTTTTAATTTTAGGAGTAACGAATTTTTTTTTCTAAGCTGTATCTCGACGAAAGACCTCATTCCCCCTGCCAAAATCTCATTCCCTGGGAAATTTAACAACCCTAAGGGTTATGTGAAATTGAAATTCATTAGACCGAAATCAAAATATCGAAATTACCAAAAATAACTTTTTCATTTCAAAATCGAAAACAAAATTTTTTATTTTGGATTTCAAAATTTCGATTTCGTTGTACCGTAAAAATTACATTACTACCAAAAATTTAATACCCCTAAAAATAACCCATAAATAAAAATTCCTGCCATTATAGGTATGGACATTTTTCTGGTATTAATCGAAAAGTTCAACTTAAATACCTTAAACCAAAAACTGAAAGTGATGATGAAATGCGAAAAAAGCCTGCTCTAATGCTTATTATTAAATGGGGCGGTGAACTTACAACTGCTGGCGTCCTTCAAGCTGAAGCACTTGGAAAGTTATTTCGAACCCTTTACCCTGGAATTCGTAGAACAGATGGTAAAGCATGTCCAGAAGATACCCAAGGTCTTGGCTTCCTTCGCCTACATTCAACTTATCGACATGATTTAAAAATTTATTCATCTGATGAAGGTCGTGTACAAATGACTGCAGCTGCATTTGCTCGAGGACTTTTAGCTTTGGAAGGAGAGCTAACACCAATTTTAATGCAAATGGTTAAATCTTCAAATACTGATCCCCTGCTAAATGATGACTTTAATGCTCGACAATTTCAAACTGACCTTAAAGGTTATTTACATTCTGCGCTACAAGTTGATCGAGATTTTACTACCGAAGATTATGCAGCACTTAATCCATCAAGTTTACGTTCAATAAATAATGCAATGGATTTTATTAAAAATCCTCGAAAAATGTGCCATGAAATTGCAGCACATGTACAAAAAATGGTTGAAATTATTCGTTGGCATAAAATGAATGCTGCAAGTAAGCAACCACTTAAAAAATTTTAAAATGCTTAAAAATTATTTTAGCTTCTGAAAAACAGTTATATTTAAATGAATCATGGGAACTTGCAGAAAGTCGATGGAGTAAAGAACTTCGAGAATTTCGTCGAACTAAAAAAGATGAAGAAGGAAATACAATGATTGATTTTGATATTTCTAAAATCCCGGATATGTAAGCTTTTATCACTACCTCTATAATCCTTATCACTGATAATGTTTTTTAGTTATTTTATAAATTTTTTTTTCAAAAAATAACCTTTATATTTAACAAAATTTAAAAACTTATATCGAGAAACAATTTTTCGAAATTATAAATTTTGTTTCAAAAAACCTTCACAAAAAATATCTGAAACAAAATTTAAAAACTTATACCGAGAAACAATTTTTCGAAATTTCGAATTTGAAACAGATATTGAAAAACCAAAATTTTTGGCACAAAAAGTTTGACCATAAAATAATTTTTCCCAAATTTTCGAAAAAAATCGTTAAAAAAATTTCTAAAATCCCGGATATGTAAGCTTCCACCACAACCTCAATAATCCTTATCACTGATAACGAACGTTTTTTAGCTATGACAATATTAAATACGATTTGGAACACAATCCTGAACTTGGAATTAATAATGAATGTGAATTTGAAAGAATGTATGTATGCGTAAAAAATATGGCAGATATTGTTGTTCCACAAGTAATCCATCCCTTCCATTTAAACCACAATAACCTTAAAAACTTTTAGGAATATGGTATAAGTGAAGAAAGTAAAATTTCAATTGCTCAAAGAGTTTGCACCCCATTACTTGCAAAACTTCGAAATGATTTACATCGATGTGTACAAGATCCTGAAGAATCAGATGAAACGACAAGGCTTGATCCGAGGGCATCTGAAGGGATTGCAACTCCAATGCGGCATGTTCGAACAAGGCTATATTTTACAAGTGAATCACATATTCATACTTTAATGAATTTAATCCGATATGGTGGACTTTGTTCGGTAAGAAATTGAAATAAGAATAATTATCAGTGATAAGCTATCACCAAATGTATCCTAAACAATATTGAAAATGTTTGAAAACAAATTTTTTGAATATTTTTGATAAGCACATCGAATTGAGCTGAAGAAAAGCGTTCACTTTTTTTGGACCATTTTTAAACATTTTTGGCAAAATGTTTAAAAATGCCATGAGGGGAAAATGCATTTATTCAGTCATTAATGTGTGAATAAATTTTTTTTCCTCATGGCATTTTTAAACATTTTGCCAAGCCTCGGTCCAAAAAAGTGAACGCTCAGTTCGATGTGTAAGCTTTTAAAAGTTGAATTTCTTCGACCTTATAATTATGCAATTCAAAATTGCTCCCCAATTTTAGCCAGATGATCAAAAATGGCAACGTGCAATGAAATTCCTTTCAAGTGTTACAGAATTTAATTACATGACACAAGTGGTTTTAATGGTGTATGAAGATTCTCGTTCAGAAGCTGGTAAAGAAGGAACTGATCGCTTTCATATTGAATTACTTTTTTCTCCTGGACTTTATCCATGCTTTCAAACTGAAAAAGAGCGGATTTATGAAACAAGATTTAAGTAAGAGATATAGCTAATCCTCGCTGGATATACAAAATCTATTTTTTTAGTACAAGCAAAAATCAAAAAGCAAGTAGCAAAAAGCAACCAAAACATTCATCATCATCTGGAAAGAATTCTGATACCTCCGATAAAGAGACAACTTCAGAAGAGCCATCTCGAAAAGAAAGTATGACGGGAGCTGCAAAAGCTGCTTTAGAATCATTCATTTCACATCGTTCAAAATCAACTGATTCATCGATGGTTGCATCTGCGGCAGCAGCAAAGACAAAAGTTTCACTTTCTCCACGAATTCAAAATACTCCACCAAATTGGCTTCAAGCTCCATCAAATGTCAATCCTTCAAATGCAAATTCAGGGACAACAACTTTAACAAAGATTGAATCTGGAAATACCCTTACAATTGAAGAAGATAAATTAGATACCGTTTCAACAGGCGGAGATCGGCATGTTACAACTGTTGATGGTAGAGCTATTACAGAATCTGATGATGAACTTGCTGATCATTCTGTAAATTTGGTTGTACTCGGTGAAGTTGGAGGTGGAAAAGAATATGATACCCGAAATCCATCAAAACTTGTTGCAAAAAAACTTCTTGAAGGTGATTCAAAAGATTCGAAGAAAATACAATTTATTTTGAATAAAAATCCTCTTCCTGGTGGAGTTTTAAAATCAATGAGTGATATTTCATGTAATCGTCGTCCGAGATCAGCTTCCGTTGAAGAATCCGAAGAACGAAATGAAGAGAGACCACAATCTCGACAATCTGCAAAAAAGCTTCAACATCAACTTTTAACCCCTGATGAGCTGGATGATAATCAAGCGACAGTTGGATCTGGGCGTGGAAAATGGGCAAAAGAACTCGTTGCAGAAACATATGGGGCAATGGGAAAATCTCCACCACCTGAAATTCAAGAACCAAAAGAAGATCGACGACCATATGCATCAGAAGTATTTTCAAGGGGTGATGTAATTGTTATGAAACGATCAGAATCAAATGAATATCATTCGTTAGCTGCTTTAGCTCCATCCGTTGCATCAACAGCAACAATTTCAAGTGGTTCAAGAGATGACGAACAAGCTGCATCCTCTTCAAGGAGATCAAGATTCCCATATAAATTTAAACATCATACTGTAAATTTGCTGACAGGTTAGTTTTATGAAAATTCAAAAGTGACAAAATAATTGAAAAAATTCTTTTTTATTTTTGAGACAAAAAACAAAATTATAAATTTTGTTTCAACACTCAAGGACGTCAGCAGGAAAATTTTTTTTTGCGTTTCGGGGGGGGGGGGCACGCCTTTGATCTTTTGCCGCTTGCGGCAAAAGATCAAAGGAATTC
>CABFKP010001491.1:0-12116 GCA_901779475.1 Panagrolaimus davidi
ACTGATCTTGTTGAAGAAGAAGTTACAATTCCACTTACAACTACTGTTAAACCTTTGACTGAAGAAACTCCCGCTGAAGCAACAACCGAAGAATAGTTCATGACAATTTTTTCTTGATCTGTTTATATAAAGTCGATATACAAGTATAGAAACTTTTCGGCTATATATATTTCTATTGTTTAATTTATAATTAGCTTTTTGTTATATGAATATGTTTTGTTCAATAGCATTAGCTTTGATTGTGGGAGATTTTAACCTGGTGCTGCCTCCGTGGCTTAGGAAAAGATTTCCGTTGTTTCTTTTTTATTTGACTGTTGTTAATTATTGCGGGAAAAATAAAAGAAAAAAATTTTTATTATATTAACTTTCTCATAATGCAAAAATAGAAAAGAGAAAAAATAAGATGTTACTATTATTCCCACAAAAAATGAGACTATTTCGAAGGATACTTTTTTACGGAGTTGTTTGTATTTTTTTGGTTTGTATTTGTTTCTACTGTTATTACTATTATCCAAAAGATGAATCACATTCATATGGTGCAACAAATGAAGTAAATTTTAATTTTTTGGGTTACGGTAATACTATAGTTTAGATAATTAACCCATTTGCATATCCATTTTTAATATCCCCAAAACTTGAAATATGTTTTTCCAAAGATTCAAACAAAAATATTCTTTTTATTATTCATTCAAAAATTGATAATATTTTTCAACGATCATTTTATCGTACAACATTTGGAAAAAATTGGTTAAAAAATGTTTTTGGATTTGATATTATTTTTGTTGTTGGAAAACATTCATCACCAAATTTTCAAAAGCTTGTCGAACAAGAATCAAAAACGTATAAAGATATTTTACAAGGAGATTTTTTTGATACTTATCAAAATTTAACAATTAAAGCAATTGTATGGTTAAAATTTATTGCTGTAAATTGTGCAAAAAAGAATTTGATTATTGTTAAATCTGATGATGATGTTTTAATAGATTTAGAAAAAATGAAAAATATTTTGTTACAGTATACCGAACAATTACAAACTAAATATTTTTGTTTTTCACATAAATATATGGTAGTGGAAAGGGGAACAAATTCACCCTGGTAAGAAGCTAAACGGAATTAAACCACGATCACAACTTTGAAAAAGAGGTCAGCCTGATGTAAAAAAATAGGTCGACGAATTAGTTGTTCAAGGGATGTTACAGAGCAAATAAAAAAATTATTTTCTAAAACCCTTTTTATCATCTAATTTTTTTCTTTATCAAGCTCATCTCCTACTTTTTCATGTTATGGCCCTGGATTAAACTCATTATTGATATCCCTTCAACTTTTCAGGTATGTCCCCTTTTCAGAAATGGAAGCAAAACATCACTTTTACGATGAATACTGTAGCGGTTTTGCATATGTTACTTCAACAGCAGTTCTCAAAAAGCAATGGAAATATTTAAGTATACATAATGTTCACTACCATAGAATTGATGACTTTTTTATTACTGGTAAATTAGCTGCTGAAGCTAACATTGGACATATCAATGAACCAAGCTTTTTTGAAATGTACGCAAAAAATTTAACTGCAGCTTTAAACGGTAATGGAACATTCTTTCTTTTGCATGAAAAAAATGCTCGACAAATATTATGGAGAAAAATGCTCAAAAAATGGATAAATAACTTAGCTAAACTATGATCTCTGTTTTTAAATAAAGTAATTTTTACGACAAAAACTTTTATACACAAACAAAAACATTATAAAAACAAAAACATACAATACCAAAAAGATAAGAGATTATTTCGTCCAAGAAACTTTCGGGATATCATTGAATTCAGAACGTTCTTCCATGTCTTTATTGAATTTTTCAACTCTTTCACGATGTGATACAGCTGCTTTACTTTTCAGACGTTCAAATGCAGTTTCACGTTGTCGCTTCTCAAATGCAATTTGTGCTGGAGTTTTCTTTACTGCGGTTGCTTCTTCATCTTTCTTAATTGAAATATCAATTTCTTTTAATTCAACTTTCTTCTTCTTAAAAATATTTCCTTTCTTTACTTTTAAATTTCCACGAATTACTGCTTCTTTCTTCATATCTGCCATAGTTGGTTGGAATATAATATAAGATAATTATAACAAAATGAGTAAAATTTGAAGTAAAATAAAAAATTGTTGAAAAAATTGAATCAAAAATATTTGGAAACTTTTTTTTCTAGAAATTTATTGTTCAAATCAACAGCAATTGTCGTTTCGAGACTTATTTTGCTGCCTTACATTTTTTGTAGCTTGCTTCAAACATTTTCAATTCCAATAAAATACCGTCTTCAAATATTTCAAACTTTTTTAATTATTTTTTTAATGTACTTTTGAAATCATTTTAGCTATGTCTTCAAAGCGTCTAGTTTTATTAGCGAAAGATCGATGTTTCCGATTAAATTCAACTACTGTCATTTCACTTTCATTATCTTAATTTTCAGATAAAATGTCAATTAAATATGCTGGTACTCTATTGCTACGAAGTGTTATGGTTCAAAGAAATATTCTTAGAGGATTAAGTACAACTTCCAATGATTCTACAACTTCTGAAAAGCCTCCACTTCTTATTGAACGTCTTTCAAAGAAGCATGAAGGTAAACTTTTTGTACATATTTCTTTTTTATTTAATTTTATTTAAATGTTTTAGGAATTGTTCAAATTCGAATGAATCGTCCACAAACAAAAAATGCAATTAGTAAAGCAATGTTAGAATCTGTATGTTTAATATTCTATGAACAAACATTGATAACTGTATTTTTTAGTTTTGTAAAGCTGTTGAAGAACTTAAATTTGATAAATCTGCTCGAGTACTTATTATTCGATCTGATGTTCCTGGTGCATTTTGTACTGGTGCAGATTTAAAAGAACGTCGAACGATGCCAGCTGAAGAAGTACCAAAATTTGTTGATCGAATTCGTCAGCTGACTTCAAATTTGGCTTCTCTTCCTATTCCAGTTATTGCTGCAATTGATGGATATGCACTTGGTGGTGGATTAGAAATTGCTCTTGCATGTGATATTTTAATTGCAACAAAAGATGCAAAGATGGGATTAACTGAAACAAAGCTTGCAATTATTCCTGGTGCAGGTGGTACACAAAGACTTACACGTGCAGTTGGAGTTTCAAAAGCAAAAGAATTAATATTTACTGCAAAAATGATTGATGGAATTGAAGCTGAAAGAATAGGGCTTGTTTCTCGAGCTGTTGATGATAAAAGTTCTGTACCGTATGCATTTGAAATGGCTGAATTAATTCTTAAAAATGGTCCAATTGCAACAAAGCTTGCAAAAACTGCTGTAGATGTTGGATCTCAAACTGATCTTGCAAATGGTCTTATTGTAGAACAACAATGCTATGCACAAGTTATTCCAACTCAAGATCGATTAGAAGCTTTAAAAGCATTTAGTGAAAAGCGTGCACCAGTTTTTAAAGGTGAATAATTTGTTTTGTATTTTGTATATCATGTAGGATTACTGTATATTAATAAAAAGTTTTTTCTTGCTTTTGTTTTTCTAAAACTTTTAACAGTGAAATACTGAAATGAATATCTTTTGTTTGTAAACTTGTTGGATATTTCATATCTCTCTGCAGATCATTGAAAAATGTTTGAACCATCAAAAGCTTCAACGGCACAATTTGATATACGTGAAGATGAAGAGCAATACGCTAAAATGGCAGAGATCCTTGATCTTCTTGTATCAGCAGGATATTTTCGAGCAAAGATTCAAGGTTTAAGTGCTTTTGATAAGGTGATATCCCCTATATGTTTTATCCCTTTTAATTCTATAAATATCTGTAGATTGTTGGTGGAATGGTTTGGTGTATTTCACTTTGTGCAGAATCTGTTGACGTTGATTTATTATATTCTGAAAATTCAACAATTGGACAAAAAATTTCATTAACAGAAAATATTGTAAAAGTTTTACCAAGATTTAAATGCCCTCATGCCCTTGAACCCCATCAAATTCAAGGCCTTGATTGTATTCACATTTTACCGGTTATGAAATGGCTTGTAAAAGAAGCAATTGAAGCAAAAATTCGAACTGGTGATGAAATTTTAAATCATGCAGCATTTCAATTTCGTCAAGAAGGATGGAAGCTTCCACCTTCATATGAAAATGATGAAACACCTTCTGGTACTGTAGCTCGAAAACCAACAAGAATTTATCGAAGAGCAGAAGGAATGGATTCATTGGATATTTCAGAAGATGTTAAATGTACTTTAATGGAATATGGGCATGAAGCAAGTGATGTAGTGGTTTTGCCAGAAGTTGATGAAGGTGAAGAAAAGAAAAAAGAGAGAGAAAAGTTACTACAAAGAGATTTACAAATTGCTGAAAAGTTAAAGTCTGAGCTTGAAGATGCTGTTGAAATTTCAACAACAAAGGGACGAATGTCTGCAAGAGTTGTAAATGATTTAATTGATTCTTCAACGTTGGATGGAGTTGAAGAAGAACAAAGTGGAAAAGGAGCGGTACAAGAAATTGATCAAATGAGAGCTGAATTGGAGAGATTAAAGAATGAAAAGAGAAATTTGAAGGAGGAATTAGCGGAAGAAGAGATGAAATTTGAAAAGATAACGGTGGAAGCAGCTGAATTGAAAGGGAATTATGAAGCGCAGCAGGCATTCTTTAAGCATGTTGATTCAAGGTAAAAATTCCAAAAAAAAAGTTTATGAGAAAATTTCAACTAGTTTTTTTCACGTTTAATAATTTTTTTTCCATTTGCAGCACTGTTGAAAAGCTTAAATCCACTCTTGAAGAAGTAATTCAAGCAAAACAGAAATATCGTGAATATAAACGTAGCTGCAGAGCTGCAATTGAAGACCTTGAAAATGAGCTATCTGCTTTGGAAGCCGCCGATGAAGGAGACTCCATTACCCTCGATGATGCAATTAATGCAGAACATGAATCTCTGGCTTCAGAATTGCTTCAGCTTGATTTAGAATTAAATGAATCTAATCGAGAGCTTTTTCAACTTCGATGTCAAATTGATGCAAATCCATCACAACTTGAAAAGAATCAATATCAAAAACGATTTGTTGAACTTTATAATCATTGTAAGTTTTGTCTTAAAACGAAATCGAAATTGATTACTGTAATTATTTTAGTATCAAGTAAACATCGAGAAATAAAAGGCCTGTACACTTTGCACAACATGAAAGTTGATATAAGAAATTTTATTAAAAAAGAAATTGATTTATTAAATAATATTGATGATCTCAAAGACAAGTATGTTTATTTCAGGGTTCTTCAAATCGAAAAATTTTTTTGTAATCAAAATGAAATTCCGAAATTTCGATTTCAGTATCTCGGATATATCGAAATTTCAATTTTGCAGAAATCTGTTCGAATTTTTTAAAACTTGCATAACCCCTATTTTTTTAGGGCTGTTAAAGACTCTTACAAAACATCATTCGCACAAAATTTGGAACAAATTTTAAAAAGTATTGAAGTCTCACTTGAAAAAATGTCAACTCGACAGGAGACTCTGAAAAAGGAGAAGGATGGCCTCTATGATGAAGTCCAACTTTCTGTCGATAAACAAAGGATTTATAATAGCGCTGTTGCAGATTTTCAAACTGTTTGTTTTTTCGAAGATATTGTTTTTGCAATTAAAAAACTTTTTTTAGGAATGCTTACGTAATCAACAATTACACGAAGAAATTGAAAAAATGAGAACTTCTTAAAATTTTATTTTGTTGTTATAATTTTTTGTGGATTTTCTATGGCATTTTTTACTTTTTAAGGTTATTTTGATTTGTAATATTATTTCCGAAAATTTTTTTATAAATTAATTTATTTTTGTGTCACAAAATTGTTGAAGATTTCAAAATAAAAGAATTAATAAAAAACACAAATTAATAATTAATTATTAATTATATGGCGAAAATGCATATAATTTTGTTTTAAAATCTTTATCTAAAAAACTCAAATTTGAAATTGTAATTCTTTTTTTCTTGCTTTCAACAATATAATCGGAACATTTTTTACTAAGTGTTGGAGAATTTGAGAGGATTGAAGCATTTGCAATTGTACAAACATTTAATGGTACCATATGAGATAATAAAAAAATTTCCATGGAAGTCTAAAGTGATAAAATAGTGATTTAAAAAAAGTATAAATTACCATCAATTCTTGGATATCATATTTATCAGCAAACTGAAGGACATCAACAGCATTTTCAACAACAATAAGTTTTGAAATATTAACTCCATAACAAAATTTCATTGCAATTTCAACAATTTCAGAATCAAAATCACTAATTGTAACTTTGTTTTCTTTTGATTCTTTTAATCCTGATTGAATCATTCGATCAAAAACAGAAGATTCTGCACTAATAATTAATTTATGAATCTAAAAAACATAGTGTATTTTTTTAAATTTAATTGAAAAATTCTTACTTTAATTTCTTTGCCTCCAACAACAATTGTAAAATCTTTATCTTCGCGATCCCAAAGTCTTAGACCCAAATGGTTATTCTTTATTTGTATAAATTCTTCAGCATCATAATATGAATTATCTCTTTCAATGCTAAGATTTCCTTCAAGAATAACATCCATAATATTATCAACAAAAAAATTGTTTGAAGGATCAAGCAATTCTTCTGGAGTACAAAATAATTTTCCAGATAACTGACCTCTTTTAAAAATGAATTCTGTTTCAAATGAAAATTTTGCAGAAGGAATTTTAACATTATAATTGGCTTTTACTTGAGTAAATTTAAAACCAATAGTTTCAAAATCAACTAGTAAAGCCAAATGGATTTTGCTTTTATAATCTTGGCAATTTTTATGTTGACGAAGTGAAAGGCAATATTTTAAATCGGGGCATTGAGCAATACTAAAAATTTTACTTATCAAACTCCAATCATCGGATTTTGATTCAACGAGAATATTCTTTTTTAAAATTTTCCATTGGATTTTGATAGGAATTTCCTGTAACATATTTGTGATAAAATAAAATTGGTAAAAAAATTACTTACAAAACTTGTAATATTTGAAGACGGCATTTTTGGGGGGGGGGGGAACCAAAAGGGGCAGTGCAACAGAAAGGCAAAAAGTATATTGAATAGAAATTATTTTTTTGTCATTTACTTTTTAAAGCAAAAAGGTCAATTATCGTTGCTTAAGGTCCATGAAAAAATTTTAGATTATAAAAAATTCGATAAAAAATTCGTTGACTATTTATTATGAGGAAAAATATTTACAGTAATTCATTTTTGCAAAGAATGTGCATCTTTTTGCCGGACAATCTGCTTTTTTTCCATTATTTTCATTGCAAATGAGACGAACGATATCAAGAAAGAGATCCCTGAAAAAAAGAAACAAATAACAACAAAAATATGCGACTTCTCAAGTTTCTCATAAATTAATATTTATTTATTTGGAAGAAGGCATCCACTTAAATTATTTAACTTTCTACAAACTATTCTAACCCCGTTCTTTCTCATTTTTTTGCTCTCTTCTTCTTCTATATCATTATTCATTTAATTGTCATAACGGTTAAAATATTGGCAAAGATCTTTTGTCTTTTTCACATTTGTTTGTAACGGCATTTTTTATTTCAAAAATTTCGAAAAATGCTGACAACAGTTTTGTCGCAACAAATTTGAGAAAAAAAACCTGTGATTTCCTCAACGACCATTTACAGTTTTCATGGCTCGTAAATCATCAGAATTTCCTATTTTTGATTTTTTTAAAAAAAACTTTTTTCAACCCATTTTTTTGCTCATATGCTTTTTGTGTCTATAATTGGGGGGTTAACACTCTGGTATGAGCACGAAATAATTATTTATATTATTTTTTTATTTGGTTCTAAATACCTTTTTGCATTAATTCACTTATTTCTTTAAGGAAATAAATCTATTTTTTGCCCCATCATTTATAATAAAATACGTTAAACCCTTATTCGATCATATCCTATTTTAATTTGCCTTGGTTTTTCTCTTTCATTTAAATTTGTCTCTTTTTTAGCTTATTTACTTAGTTATTCTTTAATTAAAAATAAATATTTTAGAAATTATGAGCGCTAAAGCAACTGAATCAAATTTGGTTTCTTTAGAAGCTGCCAGCACGTCTGAATCTTTAATCCTTCCAAATCCTTGTTCACCATCATCAATTATTTCCATGATTTTAAAAAAATCTAAAGCTCAAAATTTACTAGACGAAAATAAACTTCATTCACCTCTTCAAAATTATAAAACCATGATCGATGGAATTTTGAGAACAATTTATATCGAAGCTGAAGTGCATTTCAGCAGTCTTGATAAAGGTAAGATTTCTCATAATAAATTTGATAATTTTTATTTCCCAATTTTAAGGTTGTGATCCCAATGAACATGGTATTGCAGACGCTAAAACATATGGAGAACCTGGAGGCATTCCTACTCAATTTATCTCCAAAAAATTAGGTGGAGATGGAAATATTCGAAATATTTATCCTGCCAATCCCAATGTAATTTTATATTTTAGTTCTTATTTTGTTTTGCATAAACACATTTGCAGGCAGATTTTGGCACATCTGAAATCCACCAAAATTTGGTATACGATCATGTAAAAAAAGGTGGAGATCGATTTGCTAAACTTTTTTTTGGTGTTATTTATGAAGAAGGGGGTGAAGAAGCAATAGAAGATGAAGATTACGATGAAAATCACGGCATTAATTACTTCCGTCCTAAAGAAATTGTTTACAAATTCGAATTATATGAAAATGATAAAACTGTTGGAGAAACTTTGGAAGGAAAAATCATTAACATTCTACCATAAAGTTGTTGATTTTTTGTGTTTTAAACATTTATTTTTATTTATAATAAATAATTTATTTTTAAAAATAAATTGTTGTTTAAAAAATGGAATATTCTTTCACAATGTTTACTTGAGGGCTTTCTAGAGAAGTTAAAAAGTGTGTTTTCTATGTTATTACGGTTGCTGATGGTTTCTGAAAAAATTATGGAACAGAATAAATTCAGTAATAATTTATAAATATGCATTTTTTGCTTTTTATGTTACGTATAAAAATCCATATTTTGTAAGTTAATTTTCTTCTTTGTGTTATAATAATTGCGTTTATCCGCTTTTGACCCCAATATATATTTTCAAGCAATAAAAAAACTGCACAAAATTTTTTAAGAAAATGTTAAAGTACCCACTATATTTGGATAATCCAAGTTTGATCTCATTTGTTTTAAGCTTTCGTTTCGGTATCAAAACAAACTTAACAGAAAGAGAGACAAAATTGATACTGTAATTATTACGGGTGCTGATGGTTTATGAAAAACTTTATCCATTTTTGACCCTAATATATTTGAAAGCAATAAAAAAAATTGCGGAAAAAAGATACACCCTTTTTTAAAAATTAAAGTACCCCCACTCAATTTGGATAATCCTTTTGTTTGATCTCAATTGTTTTATGCTTGTGTCGGCATCTTTTTTTCTGGCACAAAAAGGTGCCATTCTTTTTTGTTTAAAAAGAAAAAGAACTTTTTGGCACATGCTCTTTTAAATAAAAACTAAAGTATAGCGATTAGCAGAAAAACAAAAGTGCGACATAAAAAAATAANAAAAAAATAAAGGTGTTTTGTGCGAGTGTGTTCTTTTTTGAAGAATGAATAAAAATGACCGCAAATGAACGATAATTGAAAAAGAAAACCGTTTTCAAAACAATAGAGAAAAAGGTGTGTTTTGCAAGCAAGCAATTAAAGAAATTTAATCGAGGATGTAAAGGTGACGCAGATTTTTTTTGTTGAGATTTGTTAAAGCTGATCGATTTCCCGATTTTTTGGTCAGTGAAGTCGAGTCCGGTGCCGGCACCGACGTTTTGGAAATATTAATGGAAAAATGCGAAAAATGCTATTTGTTTTATCAATGTTGCCCACAATATTTTTAATACGAATAATATTGCTGACACAAAAATTAGATATTTTTGAAGTTTACACAATTTTAACAGCTAAAAACAAGTATAAAACAGTTAAGACAACATTCGCTTATATTTATCAAAAAAGTAAATATGTATTAAACTACTAAGTTTTTTTTTAATGTTAAGTAGCAGACGATATCGTCTGCTACTTGGTCTTGCTGAAAATAGCATTTGTTGGGATTGGAAGGTTAATAAGTTTCATGAATACGTTTTAATATACCAGAAATCACATTAAGAAATATGTTTTGTATGTTTAGGGACATATCATCTCTCAATGTTTCGTTGGTAATAAATTCGTTATTTTAAAGTTCAATTTATTAAATTTAATTTAAAAAAATCTTTAGTTTAAATTCTTTTAGTTGATTACAGTATTTTTTTCCCTTTTAAAATTAACCAATGAAGTGTCATTTTTGTCTTTCAAAAATAATTCCTACATAATTTAATATTGCGAAAAAACTAAAAAATATTGCAATTAAAGCTTTACTAAAAAGCTATCATGTTTTTTTTTAAAGCAAATTATAACAAATTGAGCTGCTTTCTACTTTTTTGGAGATGAGCGAGAAAGGCTAAAAGGGCAATCATATATCTTTTGCTTGCTTCTTTTTTGCTGCCAATAAAAATTAATGACCGTTTTTTTCCTAGCTTGCTTGAAAAAAAAGGATGATCATTTTGCTTCTTTTTGAAATATTTATTCGCGCTAATAAAAATAAGCTTCTTCTACTTATTTTACACTAATTTAGTACATATTTTTTTGTTATTGGCAAAATATAATTAATTAACATCTCTTTTTTAATATACATTTACATATAAATTTATGCCAAAAATGGAATATCTTTTTTTGCTGTTTTTTGTTTTTTTCAAAAAATTTTTTTACAAATGTATGTTTTTTTATGAAAAAAAAGTTTGTTCAATAATTAAAATCGGAGCTCGCGATTTGTATGTATTTGAGTTCATAATTAGCAAACGAAGAAAAAAAAGACGGAGGAGGTGTTTGTTTGTGTTTCGATAATAAAGAAGGAGAAAAAAATAATAATCGGCGGCATAAAAAAAATATAGAAAATTAAATTGGTCAGCAATGAAAAAAAAAAGAGAAAAAGGAAAAGTGACGATCAAGCAATTTGCTACCGTATTCAAGTGTGAAAAAAAAGAGGAAGAAAAAAGTAAAGTTGAATTGAAAAAATGAATGACTTTTGAGGAAACAAAAAGTTTGAAGTGGTTGAAATGAGGAAATGGGGATATAGGATACAAGATGAAAAAATTACTGTAGCTTTTCATGCTGCAAAAATGCAAAATTTTTGATACATATCTTGAAAAAAAAAAACTTGGCTTCTGCATGCCCGAACACATGCTGATTTTACATAGAGCGTAAATGCCTAGCCAGGGCAGTTATATCCTAAGGATATGGCTCACTTTTAACCTGGGCGCCACCCATGGAATTCGTTTTAACCTCGGATCCACCGAGCTCCCGTCGTCACATGTCAAAGTGGCCGCGAGCGGGATCGAACCCGGGATCTTCCGGCCTCTCTCCAACTGCGCTCACCACTAGACAAATGACGCGGCAGAATATCTGCGTTTTTGTTGCGAATCTGACTCCGCAGTCGGAACAAAAAATTTTTCGTAAGAGGTTAAAATAGCTTTTTCTCGTTGAACACTTATTTTTAAATATCCTTTTTTTTGTCTAACTTTAAGCAAAGAGAAGCCAATAGCCTTTAAAATGATTTAAAAATATTCTGAAAAAGCCGAAAAATTTTTCTACTATATTTTTGTCATTGAAACAATTCTATAAATGACTAAAAACAATTTTAATAAAGAAATCCAACATTAAAAAACATTTTTATGCGTTCTTTAAAGGAATTTTTCAATTTTGAAGTTGGCTATTTTACTTTGGAGTCGGAGTTAGTGAAGCTCGACACAACAGTGGTACATGTTAAACCCCCTAATTATCGCTACAGTTATATACTGAAGAAACTTACAAAAGGATGCTATTCAAAAGTAGAAAGTGGATAACAAAAAGATTTTTCCAATATCAAATTTTAAAAAAAATGCAATGATTGAAAAATTTCAATTTTAAAATTTTTTATTTAAACAAATTTACCACTAAAAATTGCACGCAGAAAAAAACTCCATAAATATAAAAGAAAAAACACAAATAAATAAATACAAAAAAATATGAGATCAAAACC
>CABFKP010001501.1:0-12116 GCA_901779475.1 Panagrolaimus davidi
CTTCACAGTCGTTATTGACCTTTTTTACCATTTTGTTTTTTATAAAAAAATCAAAAATTCCAGAAAAAAATTTTCACGATTTCACGTACCCCTGTCAAAATTTTTTTCAAAAATGTTTTTTTCCTTTTTTTGACACTTCAAAAATTTTTCATAGGGTACGTGAGATTGCGAAAAATTTTTTCCGGAATTTTTGATTTTTTTATAAAAAACAAAATGGCAAAAAAATCAATAACGACTGTGAAGTCCGTTTTTGAAAATATTTAATAGATACAAAATGCCGATCATTCAAAGTGGGCACTTTTTCTTAAATCACCCAGTTGAAATAAAAAACTTTTCATTAAAAAACATGAGCAAATTTGGTTAAAACATTAGTATTTTTAAAGACTTAAAATTCCAACAATTAACACAACAAGAAAGCTAAAAACTTTTGTATTTGCATCTGAGGTTGTTGTTGTTGCTGTTGGTGGTGGTGTTGGTGAAGTGATGCTAACTGAAGCTTCACTGACGGTTGAAGTTGAAACAATAATCGGAGTATCTTTTGTTGTTGTTTTTGCTATTGGAACTGTCGGAATTGTCACCGGTGAAACAGGAGATGATGTTTGTGCAGATGTTGTGGAAATTGGAGCTGTAGTTGTTATTGATGCCGTTTTTGTCGTTGTTGGCAATGCCGTTGTTGTTGGTGGTGGACTTGTTAGAGGAGTTTTAGTACTAACAATAATTCTTACAGCACCTAAATGACTATCTGCTGCACCATAAACTCCAAAGAAGCATTCTGCATTATCGACATATTGATCTCCTAATAAATCACTGACATTTGCATATTTGCATCCATCAGGATCAGGAATTAATCCTACAAAAAAATAATTATATTTCCTCAACTCCAATAAAATCATACCTTCTAAGAAAACAACATTTGGTTTTAAATAATCAGTTGTATTTCCAATTTCCCAATCTAATTGTGGACTCAAAATTGGTTGATCACTTCGTTCAAAAATGTGTGCAGAGTTGTTTCCAGAAAGAATTGCATATCCGATATTATATTGTAAATCCCAATCAAGCTTTACAGATGGATATCCCGTTCGAGCACCGTTATATAAAAATAAGTAATCACCAGTTTTTAGCTTCAATGGACTTGATCCAGATTCAATAAATTCAGAATCAAAGTAGCCATTTCGTTTTTTGAGCAAAGATTTTGGTGTTACATTCCATCCAAGTTTTTCAGGAACTCCAACAGCAATTCCAATTCCGGCATCAGAATGTGAGTTATCACTCCAAAAAAGATAATTTGGATGTTTTGAATTATCACTGAATAAAGGTGCACCAGATTTTAATAAATTTCCAACTGGAAGATCAATAGCTGCATATCTGATCCATGAATTTGGTTCAGCTGGATTTATCGATATTGCCGATGATAACTTTCTGTTAGTACAATCATTGGAAGTATAAAAAAGATAATATAGGCCATTATTATAAGTAATTCGAGGATCTTCTGTTCCACATGCCTCAAAAGGTTGCATAAATGTTAAAGTATTATTTATTGTTGGAGCAGCTGTAACAATTCCATTGGTAAATGTCAACATTGAAACAGCAAAATGTGATGGTCCAGCTTTAAATGGAATATTTTGATCTGTGAGATTTTGAACTCGAATTAATACAGCTATTATATCACCTTGTTTAAAAATTGCAGCATTATAATTAAAATTCCAAACTGAACCGTTTTTGAATGAGATTATTGGTTGATCGGATATTCGTTGCGCTACAACTTTATACTTTTTTTCTGGAATTGGTGTTGTTGTTGTTGTTGAAGGTGATGAGGAGGATAGGGTTGGGGCTGTGCCAGTAATTGGTGACACTGTTGGAATAGTTATTGGAGACGCTGGTGAAGGTGAAGGTGATGTTGATGGATGAACAATACTTGCATTGCTACTTACAATTATTCTTACAGCCCCTAAGGCGGTATCTGCTGCACCATAAACTCCAAAGAAGCATTCAGCATTATCAATATATTCGGCACCTAATAATCCACTAACATTTGCATATTTACATCCATCGGGATCAGGAATTAACCCTACAAAGATGAAAAAAATACAGGGTGTCCCAACATAATTGCCGATTTTGTTTTAGCTGGCAATTTTTTTTTTCTTAAGATATTCAGAAACGGACTTCACAATTAAACTCAACATGCTTTAGGAATTTTTTAAGCTCATAAAAATTTTTAAAAAAAATTAGGGATTTTAACATGCTCTCCCCTTTGAAAAAAAATTGAGATTTTGATAGTAACATTTAAATTTTCAAAAAAATTTTCACAATTACTATCACTTTTTTTTACTGGAGCGATTTTTCAAAAAACCGCTCCAATAACTGACGGTTTTTTGTAATAGCAAAAATTTTCAGTTGCTATCATTGTTGAAAAATTTGCATATCAGATATCCAGAAAATTTCCACGCCATAAAAAATCCTATGATTAATCGAACACAACTGTGAAATCCGTTTTCGGTTATCTTTAGAAAGAAAAATTTGCCAGCCAAAACAAAACCGGCAATTATGTTGGGACACCCTATAGAAGAAAACAAGTTAAAAAAAATTACCTTCCAAAAACACGACATTAGGTTTAAGATATTTATTAGAATCTCCAATTTCCCAATCAAGTTCAGGGCTCATTAATGGTCTTTTGCTTCTATCAAGAACTTGTGTGGGATCAGTTCCAGCAAGGATTGCATATCCCAAATTATATTCCAAGTTCCAATCAGGTCTCGTATAATATCCTGCTCGAGCACTATTATAAATAAATAAATAATCTCCTGTATTTAATTTTAGTGGACTTGGACCAGATTCAACAAGTTCAGAATCAAAAAATTTTGTTCCATCTCTTTTTTTAAGTAAATATGTATTGTAATCTTTCCACCCCCATTTTCCTGGTTCACCAGTAGCAATTTGAATTCCATCAGAATATGAGCTATCACCCCAAAAGAGATAATCTTTTGTTAATCCATTTTCTTTTGAAGCAAATAATGCAGCACCAGATTTTGACCAATTTCTTAACGGTAAATCTTCTGATAATCTTATCCATGAATTTGGTTCAAATGGATTTGCTGAAACTGCTGACGAAAGTACAGCTTTATTAATACCATCATAAGCGGTATAAAAGAGATAATAGACTCCATTTCTGCATGTAATTCGAGGATCTTCTGTTCCACCAGCTTCAGATGAACCCAATGGATTCATAGTTTTATGTGTTGTTTTAGTTGCAGAAACTTGGCCGTTTTTGAATGTTAATTTTGAAACTGCCAAATATGATGGTCCAGGATTTAATGGTGCATTTTCGTCTTTTAAATTTTGAACTCTAACAAATAACCCGATTTCATCATCTTTTTGAAATAATGCTGCATTATAATTAAAATCCCAAAATGATCCCATATCTTTTGATAAAATTGGTTGATTTGATACTCTTTGAGCAGCAACTTTATAAGTGATAGAAGATGTAATTGGAGCAGAAGTTGGAAGGGTTGGAAGTGGTGGCATTGTTGATGGAGGAGTTGTTGAAGGTTCAGATGTTGTGGAAGGTGATGATGACGATGGTGATGGCGAAGGTGGTGTATTAGCTGCATCATCACTACTAATAAAACCACTGCATAATTGTAACCATATAAAAAATATTACCAGCGGCAACATTGATGATAACTAATATACTGTCACTGATACTTTTTAAAAGCAATAAAATTTTTCAAACAAATATGTGTTAAAAACATAAAATTTATGGGTGTATTTATATTAAAACTTTCACAGTCATCTTTTTTTTAGCTTAAAACATTTTTATTTAATGAATCAACATTATAGTCAATTTTTTTTATAGACAGGAAGCTTACTTTTCGTTTAAATGTTGTTGTTAAGAAATCCATGAGAGAATGTGTTTGCTTGCATAAAAGCGGATTAAAGTAAAAAGCCGATTGCTGCAGCAGTGTTAATATGCGAAAAATAATTTAAAAAAATTCATTGAAAGAGGTGCAGCTTTTAAGCTTTTTTTGTATAAATATTATGTTTTGAAATAATGAATTTTTTTTGTGAAGTAATCATAAAAAATTTAAAGCATTTTAATTATTATAATTCAAAGTTAAAAAAAACATTTTTTTTAATTAAAATAAAGGAGGCGGACGTTTTGATGCAGTTTCGAAATCTTGGACATTCGTGATTTTCAGGCAAAAGGATATTCGTGATTTTCAGGGAAACTGACATTCTTGAAACAAAAATGACCCTTTTATAATTTTTTTCATCAAATAAAGATGCATTTTCGTTTTGGGACTCTCCGTTTGCCTGAAAATCACGAATGCCCAAGATTACGAAACTGTATCAAAACGTCTCCTTTAATTTTACGGTTTTAAAAATTATGAGCAAAAAGAAAAGTGATGAAAAAATTTGCATTTTAAATACTTAAAATTCCAACAATTAACACACCAAGAAAACTTAAAACTTTTGTATTTGCATCTGAGGTTGTTGTTGTTGTTGTTAGTGGTGGTGGTGTTGGTGATGTGATACTTACAGATGATTCTCTAACAGTTGAAGTTGGAACCATAATTGAAGTTTTTTTTGTTGTTGTTGTTGTTGATGTTAATGTTGTTGATGGATGAGTAATATTTGCATCACTGCTTACAACAATTCTTACTGCTCCTAAATGACTATCAGCAGCATTATAAACTCCAAAAAAGCATTCAGCATTATCAATGTATTCGGATCCAAGTAAATCAGTAACATTTACATATTGGCAACCATCAGGATCAGGGATAAGTCCTACAAGAAATTGAATATTTAAAGGAGGCGGGCTTTTTGATCCATTTTTTAAAAAAGAAGAAGGATTCCGAAATATTTTTTTCCAACCCTTCGATATTCGTGATCAGGCAAACTCTTGAAACGAAAAAATATCTCCTTTGTTTAAAAAAATAAAAAAAACAAAGGAAGCTGCATTTTCGTTTCAAGAGTTTGCTTGATCACGAATATCGAAGGGTTGGAAAAAAAAGAAATATTTCGAAATCCTTCCTTTTTTAAAAATGGATCAAAAAGCCCGCCTCCTTTAATGATAAAAAACAATAAAGCCTTTTACCTCCTATGAATACAACATTTGGGGTAAGATATTTTTGAGAATTTCCAATTTCCCAATCTAATGTTGGAGACATCAATGGATATTCACTTCGGTCAAGAACTTGTGTTGGATCGGCTCCAGCAAGAACTGTATATCCTAAATTAAATTGCATACTCCAATTAGGCTTTACAGAATGAAATCCTTTTCGTGCACCATTATATAAAAATAAATAATCTCCTGTATTTAATTTTAATGGACTTGGACCACCTTCAATCCGTTCAGAATCAAAATAATCTTCTCTCGTTTTTATTAAATATGAATCAAAGTCTTCAAAACCTTCGCGCCCCCTTTGACCAAGTGCAATTCCAATTCCACCAGGTGGAGATATGCTATCACCCCAAAATAAATAATCATGTTCTAATTTATTTTCATCAGAAGCATATAAAGGTGCTCCAGATTTTGATGATGATCTTAATGGCAATACATTTGATTCTATTTCCGACCATCCGTTTGAATCAAATGGTTTGAAAGTTGATGCAGCCGATAATGTAGTTTTTTGACACTCATTCGAAGTGAAAAAAAGATTATATGATGCATCGTATCGAAGATTACTGCTGTTACTTCCTTCCATGAATGCAATTCGAGGATCTTTTATTCCACATGCCGGGGATGTATGTAAAAGAAGATCCATAGTTATATTTGTTGTTGGAGTTGCATAAACTTGTCCATTTTTGAATGTAATATTTGTAAGAGTCAAATAAGATGGCCCAACTTCATATGGAATATTTTCATTTTTCAAATTTTGAACTTGAACAATCATCCCAATTTCATGGTCCTTTTGAAATAGTGCTGCATTATAATTAAAATCCCAAAATGATCCCATATCTTTTGATAAAATTGGTTGATTTGATACTCTTTGAGCAGCAACTTTATAAGTGATGGAAGATGTAATTGGTGAAGACGGTGGAAGGGTTGGAAGTGGTGGCATTGTTGATGGTGGAGCTGTTGAAGGTTCAGATGATGTGGAAGATGATGATGCAGCAGCTGCATCACCACTTATATCATTTCCATTGCATAATACTAACGATGTTAAAAATATGACCAACAAAAACATTGTTGGAGAGAGTCCGTAAATTTTTTTGCAGAAATATAAGCACAAATGAACTTTAAAGACATATTTATGCTGTTATTTTAAAGGTATCTGTTCCCAGCTTAAAAATGAACCTACGTTAATTTTTATAGACAACGAACTTGCTTATCTTTAATTTTTATGTCCATAAAAAATATGATGACAAAAATTTCTTTTGCAGGAACGAATTGACGTAAAAAGCCGATTGTGTTAATATTTAAAAATAACTGAAGAAAAAATGAGTAGGTGCTCCTTCTGTTCTCGAAATGCGTCAAAAGAATTTAAAATTTGTTCTTATAAAGCTGTTTATGCCCAGTCAAAATAAATTATACAAAACAATCACCAAAGGTTTTTTTTTGGCACGCAAAAATTGATCAAACACATTTTAAAAAAACGCAAAGAAAACAAAGCAAAAACATTGTAAAGTTACACATTTTTACATCTCTTCTTTTTTTGCCAAAGAAAAAAAAGGAAAGCCAAATGACAAAAAAAATAATGAAAAAGTTTTTTACTATTCGAAGAAATTTTTTCAAAACAATTTTTGAATATTTAATAAAATGCATTTGTTGCAGCTAAATTTGTGGACCATTTAGCTAAAAGATAAGATAACTCAAATACTACTTTGTATGTCGAGAAATGCGATATCTCTCAATTTCTTTTATTTTTATAAAGTGTTACTTTTTATTTTTTCAATTTTTTTTATAATCAAAACATTTTTCTTCGACTTTGTAACAGCCTTTCTCTAAAAGATTTTATTTTATTCTTTTTATTTCATTTCTTTGCTTTCTTTATTTTTATTCATTTCTTAAAAGATAAGCTTTAATACAATTTTACATTTAAATTCATTCTTTATATTTTTTGTGCCTTTACTTTAATCGCGGATTTTTGTTTTCGATTTAATTACCCAAAGTTTGAGGTGTACGAATGAATCATATCAAGCACATCCATATGGGCCTATTTATACCAATCATTAATTTTTACAATGAAGTTGAAGTGTTGATATTTGGACTCTACAGCTTCTGTTTAGTCTATTATATCAATTTTCTATAAAATTTAAAAACTTAGTAAATTTCAAAATTAAAATTCATTTTCAGTAATAAATGTATTGCCTATTGAAAGTTCCAACAAATACCATAACAACATTTCTAAAAAACACTGTCGCTATTGTAAATAGAGGGTAACATTGAGCAATTATTTCGTTGTAAAATTTAAATAATTTGTTTAATCCCTACTGTTTTACAGATTTTTAAAAGTGATATGCTCTGTTTTCTATTGACATTAAATTGTTGTGAAAATTTTAAAGAACAATTGAAGATTAATTTTTTGATATAAACTGAGTAACAATATTTCGGCGAAATTAATCATGAACACGATTTCTTAGCTTTAAGCTATTTATGTTAATACAACAATAATTTTACAAATTGAAAAATGCAGTAATTAAAAGGGTAAACAAGCTTAAAACTTGCATATTTCCTGAACTTGTGGTTGTCGTTGGGGAAGTACCTGGTGAAGGTGTTGATGAATGAGGAATACTTGCATTACTACTAACAATAATTTGTACTGCACCTAAATGACTATCTGCTCCACCATAAACTCCAAGGAAGCATTCAGCATTATTCATGTAATCATTTCCCAGTTGACTAAGATTTGCATATTTACATCCATTAGGATCAGGGATTAATCCTATAAAAAATAATTATATTTCCTCAATTTCCAATAAAATCATACCTTCTAAGAAAACAACATTTGGTGTTAAATAATCAGTTGTATTTCCAGTTTCCCAATCTAATGTTGGAGTCATAATTGGTTGATCACTTCTTTGTAAGACTTGAGTTGGATCAGAACCTGCAAGGATGGCATATCCGATATTGTATTGTAAATTCCACCCTGGTTTTACAGTTGAATTTCCACTTCTTGCGCTATTATAAATAAATAAATAATCTCCAGTATTTAATTTTAATGGAGTTGCACCAGATTCAACAAGATTTGAATCAAAAGAATCATTTCGAATTTTAATTAAATAATCTCCAGTATCACCCCAACTCCATTTTCCACGTTGTCCAAGTGCAATCCCAATTCCACCAACTGGAAATGAGCTATCACCCCAAAAGAGATAATCTTGTGTTAATCCATTCTCATCAGATGCAAATAATGCAGCACCTGATTTGGACCAAGATCGAAGGGGAAGATCAATACTCGAAAATCTTGTCCATGAATTTGAATCAAATGGATTTGCCGTAATTGCTGAAGAAAGAAGTGCAGCATTGCAGTCATAAGCAGTATAAAAAAGATAATAGATTCCATTTTTATATGTAACTCGAGGATCTTCAGTTCCACATGCTTCAGAAGGTTGCATTAAAGTAAATGTTTGATTTGTTGTTTGAGTTGCAGATATTGT
This sequence comes from Panagrolaimus davidi, assembly GCA_901779475.1. NCBI lineage: Eukaryota > Metazoa > Nematoda > Chromadorea > Rhabditida > Panagrolaimidae > Panagrolaimus > Panagrolaimus davidi. The sequence continues at coordinate 8,602 of CABFKP010001501.1, forward strand.
TCCATTTGTATAAGTGATTGTTGAAACTGCTAAATGTGATGGCCCAACTTCAAATGGAATACTATCATTTTTTAAATTTTGTACTCGAACAACTAATCCAATTTTTCCATCTTTTTGAAATAATGCTGCATTATAATTATATTCCCAGAAGGATCCCATTTTAGAAGAAACAATTGGTTGATCGGATAATCGTTGGGCAAAAACTTTATAATTTGTAGTAGTTGTAAGTGGAGGTTTTGCTGGGAGTGTTGGTGGAAGGGTATTACAAAGCTAAAATTATCTTTTTTATGGAAAGTTTTTTTGTATTACTAAAACAAACTTCTGCTCCACTTGGAATTGGTTTAAAATCATTTGATCGAGCAATAAATTTATCAATTGTACATGGATCAGGACAATCAGGAATAACTAAATTTTCTTGCAAATGTCCAGTATTATCAACTGGATCCAATGGGAAATATACAAACTAAAAAGTTGATTTTTAATTTTTGTATATAAGTCATTTTTCGTAATTTTCGACTTTCTCGTCGGATTTCAAAAAAATGAAAATCCAAACACAGGTAGGTAGCCTAATTTGAGGTCAGAGATCACGAACTTAAATTCCATATTCTCAGTTTTATGCAAATTTTTATCTACCACATGCGGTACCCCTAAAATCACCAAAAATCGAAAAAAAATTATTTTTTTTGCGTAAAACTGAGTCATATGGAATTTAAATTCGTGATCTCTGACCTCAAATTAATCTACCTACCAATTTTTAGCCTAGGCTGAGGATTTTTGATTTTTTTGAAATCCTTAAACTTTTGAAAATAAGTCAAAAATTACAAAAAATGGCTTATGTCCTGATTTCAGGAATGTATGTTAGCTTTTCAATTAAAAAATGACTCCTTCAACTTACTTTAATATAATATGTTCCATTTACCATTTGCCAAAGTTCTGCCGTAACCGCTGAGGAATAATGTGGATATCCATCTTCATTCCAATTTGTATGGCTTAAACGCAAAGTTGAAAATAATGCAGCAAGTGTGGTATCGTGCTAAAAAAAATAATCNTAGTATCGTGCTAAAAAAATAATCGTAATTTTTAATCCTTTTTGTTAAAAAAAGCTTACAGCAGAATAAACATAATACTTTAATTTATTGAAAAAGCCACAAGAATCTTGATTAGGATTATTGATGCAATCAATTTTTTGTTGAATATGCCCAATAATTGACCACAACAAAGAGCCACCACGGATTTTTGGGATTTCAATTGAAAAATCTATTCCTTCATATTTTTCTAATTCTGAAAAAATAAATTTTGAGTCTGTGATAAAATTTTTGGGTTCATACGTAATCCATTGTTCCAATATTCAATGATGTCATTTGTTTCATTAATTTGTTTGTACATATCATCCGTGATTCCGCTAATCCAAGTTTTGTTCCAAGTTTTCTAAAACATAAAAAAAACTAATTGCGTTTTTTGAAAGTTGCTGAAAGTCAATACAAATTTTAATCGGGTAAATGAAAACAACGAAATTTTAGTGTATTAACAAAAAATAAGTAATCGAAATTTCGATTTTTTATTTTTTCTGTTAATTGTATTTAAAATTTTTTTGCACTAGTTTCTTCCGCATTTTTAAAAGATAAAAGCGAACTTCAATAAATAGCGAATCTGCAACAACCCAAAGATTTGAAAGGGTAATTTCCATTCCAGTAATTGCAGTTAATTTATTAAGCAAATCTTGATTATCTCTTGTTAAATTTAGGTATTGTTGAGTTTGTGTTACATAATTCCAAAGGCGATCTTGTCGAGGACATATCATATCCGGATTTAATGTATAATCAATGTCATCATTAATTGTATGAATTGGAATTGGAACATATCCAACTTCTAAAGTTTTAATTATTGAGAAAATCTGATTTTGAAATTTCCATACTTTGTCCTTCAACTTGGTAAGTGGGCCATGTGTTTACATCTGGGTACGTGACTCCAGCATCAGAGGCTTTTGCAGGATACATTGCAAACATATTTGACATTGCAGATATCATTGTTCGATTTACATCTAAAAATTTTACTTATCATTTTATCATTTATAATATTATCCCTTTTTACCAGTTGAACGAACATAAATTTCATGATTATGATAATCTGGACTTAAAAATTGTAGTTGTTCAATATATCGTCTTCGAAGAGTTCGACCTAAATCTAAATGTTGCCGCATTCCCCATTCAGTTAATTGCCCCCATCCTTGTGTCCAATTTCCTTCTTGATTTGGATCATTTGGAAATGTTCCAGTTGGAGATCGATCACCATGCCTCCAAATTGCTTGAACAAATATTAATTTATCCTGAGCTTCAGCAAATGCAATGGATATCAAAAATCCAAAAATAAACCCAAAGATCAATGAAAACTTCATGATTGCTTTCAAAAGTATTCCTAAAAAAAACAAAAAATTGTATATATTTATATTTTTTTGCCGACGCCTTTTTTTAGATTCAAATAAAATTTTAATTGCACTGAACGGGACAATGACAGAAGTAAAATCATCAATATTATTGTTATCTTTTGGACATTCTTTCAAGAATTAGTCTATGATTAAGATAATTTTAATGGGAAAAAAAAGAGAAGCTTATCGTCATTAAAAATAAAACATTAAAAATGATGCTGCTTCTTTTTCAGCGATGATTTGTCATTGAAATAATTTGGAAAAAAATTGATGGAAGCAAACTACAATGAAGCGAAAGAAGATTTCAATAAAAAAGTCAAGAAACATTAATCCAAAATTTGTATTAATTCAGTGTCATCAAAATTAACCGAAAATTTTTTGTTAAGGAAAAACTCTCTTTAAAAAAATATAGTATAAAAATAAAATTGTTTAAAAAAAGTTAATTGAAATCAAAATTTTTTTAAGACACGTTCTTTTGGGCCAAATCTATTTTTTTTTGTGTTCCCCGACTTTTTGATTTCCAGCCAGAGTGCGTCTTAAGTATAAAAATTAAAAAACAAAGTAAAAAAATTTTTTTAAGTCAAAATAGCTAATTAATTAATTGAAACTAACTAAATGTTTTTTGTCATCAAAAAAATTTTATACTCAAAACCATTTGAAATGTGTGATAAAATTTTCACAAAAAAGTTTTATTATTTCAACTATTATTTAAAAAAAATTGTGAGTTTTTTTTTGTTTAAAAATTTGATACAAAAGCTCATGCATTTTTACATATTCAATTATAACTTTATTTTTATCTGCCAGTTTTGTATAAAAGTGAATTTGTTCAACATTGGATTTTTTTGCTAAAAAAATAAACTGCAAATATTTTTTCTTGATTTTTTTCATACATTTTTTCATTCAAAAAATTCGTCGCAAAAAAGAACACATTTTTTTCCACTTTCTTTTTTTTGCAGCCAGCCGCCTTTTTTTCTTCTCTTTTCTTTTTTTTCCAAATGCGCATGCAAAGAGAGCCTTTCTTTGGTTGTCTGCTGCCTGGGTGAAACGCGTTGTGCGTGCGTCTCTCTCTTTCTATAATTTTTCACTCCAA
>CABFKP010001507.1:0-12099 GCA_901779475.1 Panagrolaimus davidi
GTTGAACCATAAGTATTAACATAATCTTTCATTCCCAATTTTTTAATCATTTTTTGACATAATGTTGATGGAGCTGGTGCTCCACCTAAAAAAAACCGGTGTACTTATTCTACTTCGTTCAGTTCCGCCAATGCACCGTTCAAATCCCACCTGTCATTCCACCATGAATTGAAGAGATATCAGTTGTTGCAAGACTTGGTTCATTTAAAATATCAATAAACATTGTTGGAGTTCCATATAATAATGTTGGCCTAAAACAAAAGATTTGAGATATGTTACATATAAAAAAAACATTACTTTTCATCATTGATAGCTTTTAAAACAGATTTTGCATTAAATGTTGGTGATGGAAATATAGAAGTTTGATTATGGCAAACAGCATTGAGTAAACCAATAACAAAACCAAAAGCATGTGAAAGTGGAACTGGAATAACAAGTTTTTCTTGATTTTTATCAAACCCTGCTCGAAGTCCAATAAAATATGCATTATTTACAACATTGTGATGACTTAAAGTTGCAGCTTTTGGTTGACCAGTTGTTCCCTGAAATAATATATATTACTATAAATTTATAAAAGCTAAAACAAACTGAAGTAAATTGAATATTAAATGGATCATCAACACGAATTTTGCTTTCATATTCATCCAAGAGTTTAAAATCGGAAGAACCAGGTGAAGAAATCAATTCATTAAAATTCCATGCTCCACGAAACCATTTATCAGTTTTAAAAAGAATAACATGTTTAAGTTCAGGTAAATTATTTGATTTAACATTTCCATTTCCAGCTTGACTTTGTAACATTTTTGGAATTACTTCTGTTAAAGTACGATAATAATTGCTTGTTTTATATTCCATTGGTGAAATAATTGCAGAAATTCCAACCTTTTGAAGTGCAAATTTTAATTCATCAGCTTTATATGCAGGATTAATATTAACCAAAATTAGCCCAGATAATGCAGCAGCATATTTTGTTACAACCCATTCATAATAATTTGGTCCCCAAATTCCAATTCTATCACCCTTTTTAAGTTTTAAATGAATTAAAGATGCAGCAAATTGACGAGCCTTAAAAGGATATGCAAAAATGTAAAAGATAAAAGTTAAAAACAACTTACATCGTCAAAAACTTGTTGATAAGTTTTTTGAATGCCACATTGTTTGAAGATTACCATTGGCTTATCAGGTTCTTTTTCAAGTGCAATTCGAAATCGATCAGCTACCGTATGATTCAACAATGGAATATCTGTTGCACCATGAACATAACTCTGATCACAAAATCGAGTTGAAACTTTGTGAAAATAACGAAAAATACAGCCAATTTTATGATTTTTATTGCGCAACATTTCTTCTTCGGTTTGAATGTGCAAAAAATAAAAATGTTGTTGTAAGCAATGCTTACTAAGCATGCTTTTTAGGTTGTCGTTTATGCAAATTTTTATGCATATTTTTACAAATGTAATTCAATTGAATTGATCAACAAAAAACTCATCTTTTGTTTTTGAAAAATTTAAAGAAAGACGTGCACAGCAATGTGCGACGCGAATGTTCCATGCATTTTTTTCTGCCAAAAGAAAATGAAAGAGAGGTATACTGTAGAAATATAAAGATTTACCAAGGCCCCTTCATGAACAACTAAAAAAAAGTTTTGACCTTTTATTTAAAACTTGCAAGTTTGTTAATTTCAAGTTAAAAAAATGAAAAAAAATGTTTTTCGGTTTTGGGAATTCCAAAAGAAAAATACCCAGTTTTATGTTACTTGATAAACAACAAAAGAAGAAAAAAAAATTTCAAGTTAAAAACTTTTAACTTTAACAATTTACTGATAAGCACTAACAAAAATAAGAAGTTTCCTTTTAAAATAAAATTTTAGCATTTTTTGTGCTCTTTTCTGTTTCAAAAAAATGAACAGAATAATTTTTCTTTTTGTTTTGACTTTTTACTTAAATTTTGTTGCTTGTTTAAAATGTATTGGTAGTTCAGGAATGGACTATAATCCGAATGTTGAAGAATGTTCTGAAAGTGTTAAATTTTGTTATAAACTCATTTTTTTGGGGTCAGATTCATATTTTATGGAAAAAGGTTGTAATGATGGAATGATTCCCGATACAAAATCTTATTGCAATGTTAGTTTACACTTCAAGGTCAATAAATCTGAAAAATTCCAAAACATACCATTTTTTTAGACAACCAGTTCATTTCTAGACTCCATGGATTTGGGTGATAGAACAATAGATTGCTGTAATACCGATTATTGCAATGCTGGACCAATTGATTCTTCACTAATTCCTCAAACATCAACACCGAAACCATTAAATTTAGATTCCAAACTTGTTGCCGCCTCATTAAAACCTAAATCGTCAAACTCAGCTAATAAAAACTATGCGCTTATTATTTTGCTTGTTGCAGTTTTTGGAATTTTGTAAAAGTTTTTCCAAGTATTTTTGTTATACTTTTTTATTTTGTTTTTGCAAAATTTTTTTTGTTTGAATATCAAAAAAATATATTTTTTTGCGAATTTGAAGTATTTATGAACAAACTGGTGATTGTTAGGAAATTCAAAAACAAATTTGCTTTTGCAAAATTGAAAAAATATATAATAATTTTAATTCATATTTACAAAATTTTTAAATACAAAAAGATTAAAAATCTTTAATATTATTATGCATATACAGATACTATACAATTATGAATAAGTCCAACAAAGAAAAGTTTTACGTTTTTCGCATTGCCATGCTTTACGATAATATGAAAAATATTCTTTTCCTTCAATGGTTAAAGCGGCAGAATTTCGAGTTGAATAACAAATTCCCAATTTCACCAAAGGACTTGAAAAGCAGAAACGTTTAAATAAATTTGAATATTGTTTTTTGTAGGATTCTAATTTGTAAATATTTGTATAAACAAATAAAAAACCATATAATCCAAAAGTTATATTTGTAGTTTCCTAAAAAATAATTTTAATAAAATTACAGTTTTTTTGTTGTAAAAACTTACTTTTATAAGAAAGAGAGCATTTTTTGAAAAATCAAACATTTGTGTAATATTTATAATTCCAAAGTTAATAATAAAAGATAAAACAGCAAAAAGTGTAATTAGAACAACTTTTTGTGCAAAAACTAAATTTTTATCAAATTGTATTCGAGCATTAAATCTCTCCTCGGACATATCAATAATAACACGCTTTCGCTTTCTTAAAGTAAATAAAAGAACCAATAAACAAATGAATATACAACTTCCAGTTACCGGAAGTTCCCAATGTTGTAAAATAAATTCATTATTCCTGCCTGCACTCAACGTTCCACAATATGAAACATATCCATTTTCAGAAGGTATTAAAAAGAATGATGGAAACATGCAACCTATTGTTATTATCCATGGAAGCATTCCCAAAAGTATTGCAAATTTTTTGTTATTTCGTTGATTTTCATATTTTATATAAAAAATTGACGCAAATGTTCGTTCAAATATTAAAAATGTAAAACCAATTCCACCAGCTGTTAACGGCAAAAATTTCATTTCCGTTTCAAATTTGCAATATGTCTTTTCTGTCACAAGGGCACATGGCTTTATCTAGAAAAAAATGGACGAATATTTAAAAAAGTTTTCTGAGAAAAAATGTGTCTTTTTTGAGATTCAAAGGTGAAAAAGTGAAATCACTTTAAACTATTCAGATAAATATTTTAAAATGAAAACTTTGTAATTAATAGGTATAAAAGTAACATTACTTTTAACTTTTGTGACTAAACATGATAATCAGGCATTCGTTCTGAAACAAAAAAACCAAAAAAGTTTTTTTTGTCTCCGATAAATACCTGATTTTCAATTACATTCATAAAAAAGAATCGTTCAAAATAAAACATGTTTTTAAGTGCGCCAAATTTGACACTGTATAAAAATTGTATTATTTCAAAGTAATTTTTCTGGGAAAATTTTCTTTTCTTTTTGCGTCATAAAAGGTTAAATAGCTTGCATAAACAAATATTCCCATAGGTCCTAAGACTCATGGGATGCTTTTTTTTTAAAAAGGTGAACAAATATTTTTGTCTGACCACAATTTTCAACTTTCTTTTTACAAAGTATCAAAGTATCACTTTTAAATGTCACTATGATAAAAAAACTGGATACTGTAACCCTTTATTCTTCGAAACCTTAGAAAGTCTCAATTTAAAGAAATTATTAATTCTATTTTCAAAGTTTTGTCAAATTTTTCTTAAAACAAACAAAAATACTAATAATTTTCAAAATAAGCACTTACTTCATTTAATGCGATAAAAGCTAAAACTCTCATCGCTCTTGCAAGCGTACATGCAGCTCTTAAAGATACCGCTACAGTAATAGAAATTAAAAGGGCACGATAATTCATATGTTTTGTCTAAAAAATGAAAAGATGAAAATTAATGATATTTAGCAAAAGTCAAGTAAACTTACTTTATCACAAAAAACAAATTGTGCAAAAATCCCGGTTATAACAGTACTCAATAAATTAATAATAACAATAATAATTTGTGTAACAATCATTCCCCAATTTACATGAATTTCATTCGCTTCTTCACAAAGAGTTAAATTTATTAAATGTGTTGAATCAAACATATTCTCTAAAAAAATTATCTATAGTTAAAATAAAAGTTTTATAAAATCACGAAAATTTTTTTAATAAATTTAATAAAAACGCAATTTGAGCTTTTGAACGAAATCGAATAAGTTCAACGTCAAAAGAAATAGCTTTAAAACATTTTTTACAGTTTTTAATTTATTTAAAGCTGGTTTCTAAATAAAATAAGTCATGGAAAAAAAAGCACCTGTTCAAAAAACTTTTAGGGAAAAAATTGGAAACATAAAAACCAGCAATAAACTTTTTAACAGCTAATATTAATTAAAATATAAAATTAATGGGGGTTAAAAAAAAGAGAGATACGTGGGAAGCCAGAAAAATGGTTTTATTCCTTTTTTGACATTTAAAATTTAAATTTTTTTTAAATGCGTATTTACAAAATCTCATAGGAATAAATTTCGTACATTTTAAAAGTTACAGTTTCAAAACTTTTGGTAATCCCTTTTTCGGAAATAAAATAAGTATAAATTTAATTGGTCTGACAAAGCCTAGCTTTCAACAAGTTTAATTTTTTTGTATTTCCTTATAGCATTTTATTGTAAAAAAAAGAATTATCTTTCATTAATTACCCTTTTTAAAGACTTTAAATTTAAAACTTTTTTACCAAAAGTTTAAAAACTATTAAAGAATAAAACGATCGAATTCAAGAAAGAAAGAAATTTAAATTATTTTTAAATCCCTGCTTAATTTTATCTTTTTTAAAAGCAACAATCTGAAGCTTTGTCAAAAAAGAGAAATAAGGGATTGCCCAGACGAGACGTCATGCAAAAATTCCAAATTTCGATGTGCGACAAAAATTTCGATCTTTTGCCGCACATCAAAGCCTCGTCACATTCAGCCCCCTAAAATGCGTTACGTCATGTCTGAACAATCCTTAAGTCAAAGCATTTTTATTCCGAAAGAAAAAAATTGAAATTAAAAAAGTATAAAACGTGTTTAACCTTGGAGGTTGTCAAAATTTTACAATGAAAAAACAACACTCAGGTGGCAAATTTTTATTTTGAAAATTATAGCCTTCCGGTTTTAAGAAGAAAAAGAAATATTTTACACTATTATTAAGGCTGAATTTAATTAAAGTGTTGGGTTTTTTTACCGTTTCATATAATTTTCAATAATACAATATTTGGGCTTGCCCACAGCAAACATTCAAAGTACGAAAAAGTAAATTATGGTGGTAACTTTTTAAAAAATCTTTTGATTAGGAAAAAAATAAAATCTTAAATTTCGCTTTCACAATTTGTGGTATTGTATCCAAATATCTGTAGATAAAATTATTAATGACGAATGATTAAAAAATCACGAAAATAAAATAATTCAGTTATTATATTTGTCAAATTTTAACTAAAATTGGTTATTTTTGGCTGCACTTTTACCATTTTTTTGTTTGTAAACAATTAAAATATACAAATAAAGTAAAACGACGTAGTAAAATTTTGTTTTCCAATATTTCAAATTTTTTTTAAAATTTTTTAAAAGAACAAAGCTTAGATAATTTCTAAAACACAGTGCAAAACGATACAGTAATATTTTAAAAAACCAAAAAACACTTTTGTAAACCGTTATAATTTGTTAACTCTGTTTAAGTTTAAATAAATTGAAGTTTAAAAATAAATGTTTTTCTTTCATTTTTCGTTGCAAATTTTATTACGTTAGCAAAAATAAATTTATTTTAAAAAGAACAATGACCAAATTTCACACTGGAATACAAAAATTTTTAAAGAAAAAGCTTTTATTTTATTTTTTTTTTGTATTTTGGTTAAAAAATACTGTAAAACTATTTTTAGAAACAAAAGTGTGATCATTTAAGTTTATTTTTGGAGTTTTTTGCAGCTGCTTACTTTGGACTAAATGGTTCATTTAGAATTTTTGACAGTATTTGAAGAAGCATAACATAGTTTTTTCCAGAAATAAAGCTTGAACATCAGTCTGCTTTAAAATATCTGGGATTTAAAAGTTTCGTGAATTAAAAAAGTCGTTATAACATTTTTTATTGATTTCAAAAAACATTTATTAAAAAAGATTATCCACCGATTAAAAAAGTCGTCTAATTGCTACCTACATTTTTTAATCCCACAAAAACATGTGCTTATTTTTTTAGATAACATTGTGTGAAACTTTTTGTGGACTACAAAATAAAACGGAAACTACCTTATAATTAAATATCGTTTATGTTACAACGGTTTTAATGATATAACATACCAAATTTTATCACCATAACAAGTTCATTGCGAACTTTTTAAGTTCTCCATTCAATTGCAAAAGTGCAAAATTATAATTGTCTCATATCATTTTATAATTTAATGAAGTATTGAAAGCATGCGTCTAGACGACATTTTTGTCCTTGAATGTAATTAAAATTTGCAAATATATGCCACTACAAAAAAAAAACCACGCCACCACATAATTTTCCAAACAAAAAACAATTACTTGGTAAATAATATAATTAAATTACAAATTCTAAAAAACAAAAATGTTATTTGTTTATTTTTAAAATATAAAAATAGATTTAGCATGCTCGTATTAAATTAAAATTTCATAAACAAATTTTCTTTAATTTTTCTGTTTTAATATTATTTCATTTATATTTTTCTCGATTTTTCCCTTTTTACTCTCGACTTCTTTTTTTCCATGAAAAATTTTTATTTCAAATCAAAGTTCATTTTTTGATGTTTTTCACGTGGATTCATTCATTCAACTCCCCCCTTTTCTAAATTGGTTGATATAAAAATGCAATGTTTTTTTTCATGGTTCACGTTTCACGTTTTTAATCAGTGTCAATTGCGGTTTCGTCTAATTTATTTATTTTCTTTTTTTTGACTCGGAACGCTTCTTGTTTTTTATCAACAAAAAATTAAAATGTCACGATTTGGGATTATCGCTTTTACAGCATTTATTGGATTTTTAACACTTTTTTGTATTATTTATGAATACAATGTAAGTTAAATATTGTAATATTTAAATTTTACCTAAAAATTTTAGCTTAATTTTGAAGAAGTTTTAAAATATTTATTAATTTCAATTGCAATTATTACTGTAATATCGGTTGCAATGACAGTCTGCTATATTTGTAGTACACAAATTCAAACAATGATTGAAAATAAAAATGCCATAAATTTAAATGCCGATGATACAACTTCAATTGGAAATTATAGTTTAAGATCAATGAATTTTCGTTCAAATATTGCAATTATTCAAATGATGGAAAGATTTTCACAATTTGCTGATTGTAGTGGTGGTGATAAGCCTTTACCAACTTATACAAAGGCAATGGTCTCATCATTTCCATTCAATCCAACATCAGAAATCGTGGTAAGCATTTTTTTATCTGAAAAGATGTTTTTTAAAAAATTTTTTGTTGGTTTGAAAAAAACATGTTTTAATTTTTATAGTTTAAATAAGTTAGTTTTTATAGATATGTACCCCACCACCTCCATATACAGTAATAGAAATGCCATTGGAATCTTTGCCAGATTCAACAGCAATTATGCCAGAATGTTCACCTCCACCAAATTATGATAATTCTATTATCACTGATAATTCAGATAACCAGTTACCTGAATATTCAACGTCATTTCCTTTAACAACTTCAACGACCACAATTAATCAATAATTGTACTTAAAACGTAGAATTTAGCCTTGACTTTTTTTGCATTTTCAAGTTTTTTTTCTTTACTCATTTCACACGTTTTTTACGGGTTCTCGACTTTTCTCTCACATTTCTAGTTCAATTTCATTTCATTTTTTTTTTATTGTCTTTTGACAACTTTAATAAATTATCTGTCCATCAAAGAAAGTTAATGATTACAAAAAATGGAATCAATATGAAAAAAGGTTTTCCGGTTTTTTTTTCAAAATTTTTGTATTTGCGAAATCGTTGCCTCTACTGAAACAGTGACTTTTGAAATTTTATAAGACAAATTTTTTGTAACTTGGAATTTTACAACTCCAGATTTCATAAAAAATATTTTTGATTGCAGAATTGTATTCACTGCCGAAAAAAAGAAAATTATTAATTAATTGCTTTTTGCAAAAATTATATCATAACTTTTAAAAGGGTAATAAAAGTTGCGACATTCCGGTTTTATTTCATTCAAAAATAGTTACACTAAAAAACGAAAAAGTGTAAAAAAAGTGATATGGAAAAGATCGAGTACGTTTTCGAAAAAAAGTTACACTTTTTTAAAATGTAATTTAATGTGATTTCATTTTTTCGTGTCCTTTAAATTTATAAAACCAAATCAAACATGTGATTTTTGAGGGTCATTTTTTTCACAACTTTTATTTTTTTAGAGTCCATTCTTTTTCGTGTTTTGATTCGAATGAACTTTATCGAAGTTCGACAATCGATGGAAGATGACAATATTCTTTATCTTTTTGCTGCAAACACAAAAAAAACTGTAACATATATAAAACTTCTTTTTTACACTAAGAAAAAAAGTGATCTTTTTTTATCCCTTGAACGACTGCTGGTTAACAGTGCACATTTGTGCGCATTCGGGTAGACCAAAGGCTTCTCATATGTTCTTTGTTGGAACCGCTCGATGTTGTTATGCTCTCGCAATAACCACTCGACCATCTAAGCGGCCCAATAGAGGCGAAATTTTTTCACCTATATGCAAATACAGCAAACTGAAAATCGCCTTCTCTGTTAATTTTTTGGCAAAGCGCCAAAGTAAAAAAATTCAAAAAAGAGCACTTTTGTTTTTAATTGCAACTAATTTTGGATAATTTAAAAAAATACTTTTTGTTTCTAGGGTAAAAATCTGATTTTTTCATGTACAGTTTATCAAAAAAGTGTTTTAAAGGCTTTTTCAGCATACAAAATACTGTGGATGCTCAACCAAATGCTCTTTAAGTTTTTTTAAATTTACTTTTTCATCTTAAATATTTTTTTGAAGTTTACTTTCTAATAACTTGGATTCTAATGGTAAAACAATTCTTCATTATGTAAGTTGGTTTAAAAGGTGATTTTATACAAAGAAAATTCAATAAACAAAAAAAAAACACTTCTCCTTTGAAAGTAAAAGAAACTATGGACAATGATCTAAAGCTTATGATTTCTCCATAGATGATCGTAAGAACATGTAATAAAAGTTGTTTGAATAACAACAAAATTTAACAATATTTTTGCAAAAACTCTTCCAAAAGCCTTTTTAACTGACTTTTAAAATCGCATGTGACAGTTTTTATAAGTTTTGGAAGCCAAACAAAAATGCAAAATAACTAAGACAGAAAAAAAACTTTAAATTTATATTTTGTTAGGCAATTCTGAACCACGTTTATTTATTTTTTAATTATTTATTTTTACGTTTTTACAAAACAAATGAAAATATAATTAATTAAAAACACATGCAACAGAAAAACCACTTTTACCAAAAATAATTTAAAAAACTATGATTATTTAAATATTGAGTTCAAGGCTCAGAGTTTTTTTTGACCAGCAATTTCCATAGCATCAATTTTTTCAAAGATGTCATCAATATCATGATCATCAACAATATTATATTTCTTTTCCATTATTGCCGGTTTCATATCATCTTCTTTTCCTTTTCCAATGTTGGCAAGTTCAGGTTTTTTAACAATAGGAACAAAAGGTTTACTTGGTTCTTTATGTGGAGCATTTTCAAGTCGAGGATCAACTTCATCATCAGAATCATAAAAAATTTTGCTTCTCTTTTGAGATCGGATATTGTGATGTCTTTGAGTATTAGGAAAACCACGTCCAGAAGGATTCATTTGTTTATTTTGAAAACCTCCAGGGGCACGACGTTGCATATAAATATCTCGATCAATTCTTTCTTTAATAATTTCAAAATTTTCTTTTATTTCATCAAGTTTTCTTACAGTATCTTCCGAATACCATCCATCTTTTAAACGAAATTCAGTTTCTTTCTTCTTCAGTGGATCACTCAATGAATAATCAACATCATCAAAAAGAACTTTTTGTATAATATTTTCTGTTCCACCAAGATTTGGAAACCATGTTTTAAGCTTCTAAAAAAGAGAAAAATATATAAATAATGCATAAGAATAAAACATGTAATATTTTAGTCGGTGGTGCAACAGGCACAGGTAAAAAAAGTTACAGCGCTTAAAGAAAATATGTGTTAATCAAATTGCCAATAAATAAATCAGATATTTATTTATTGGCAATTTAAAAAATTAGGGCACATGTGCTTGTAAAAAATATTCTGAATAATACAGTAATCCGGCAACCGAAATTGAGAAAATTAGGGCACATGTGCTTGTAAAGTCCGTTTTTGTGGAAAATATATTCTGTATAATACAGTAATCGCGTTGCAACTTCTTCCCATTTTTGGTCATATTAAAATATCAACGACACAATGCTAGCATATTATTAATATTCATATACTCAAAAAAGAGCTTAAGCTTTTTCTTACTGCCGGTAATATATATTAACATCAATGAAGTTGGTGAAGACAACATTGTGCACGCAAAAACTTCAAATGTACTATGAAAAGAAACCTACGGTTGAAAAATTTTCAGTTCCATAAAGTTCATTAAAGGCTTTATTCATTTTACAGAGTGGAATCATACCATTTCGATTTGTATAACCTTCCATTTGACAATAACCAACAAGTTTAACAAATTCTTTACGTCCCTAAAAACTTTTACGTGTATTAAAAAGATTCGTAAAACAAAAGTTACTTCAATAAAGGCAACAGAATTATGAAATTCAAAAAAGAACGTTTCATCATATGATATTGCAGCACGACCATTATCAAAAACTTCTTCACTAAAAGGTATATATTTAAAAAATATATGTAAAGAACGACACTTACCGTGCAACAAGCTCTGGACGATAATTACGATGATTTTCAATAGTATTGTTATAGTAATAAAGGAGAAATGGATTTGATCCATCTTTTTCATCATTATTTCTACAGACGAAAACTGTTAAGAATTTAAAAAGTTTTTGATTTTGACGAAGACATTCATTAAATGAATAATATCCAAGCAGTTTACAAGTTTTTTCCAAATTGAATTCTGATCCAAGGAATGAATAACAACTTGATAAGCGTTGAAAGGTCACTGGTTTCGATGTTAAGAAGTATACTGCTTCAGCCATTGCTTCTTTTAATATTTCGTTATTCATGGTTAATGACCTAAAAATAAATATGTGATCATATATCATATTTATAAAAACAATATTCACGCAGGAGTAACAAACAAAAAATGTAATCAAAAATAATTTAAAAAATGTTAGAAGAAATAATTTTGTACATTTTGTCATCCTTCTTATATGTGTAAAAATCAAACTTGAACGTAAGCGTGAAAAATATTAAAGTGTTTTTACTAAGCTATCTTTAAGTAAAAAACGAAGGAGCCGCCAATTCGCTAAAGTAAAAAGGTTTAATCAAATCACTGAAACTGAATCTATATTGTTTTTTGTATGATTTAGACAAATTATCGATAATTTTGCCTGTAATCCAAATGTGAAGACTTCCATTCATGCAGAAGTATCA
>CABFKP010001516.1:0-12096 GCA_901779475.1 Panagrolaimus davidi
CTTTAAATGGATATCACAATTGGTTTCGTGGTTCGCGGGGGTTCGCGTTTTACAAATAGCCTTCTTAAATGCATCTGATTACCTTTTTACCTTCCTCAAATTCATCGAAAGCTCTTTTATTGTAACAGAACTATTATAATCCTCCTCCACAAATGTCATCTTAAAAAGAGACAACTTTTCTTGCAGAATACACTATCGAAAGATAAAGTGTTGAAAAATTTGTATTTTTACACTTCTAAAATTTTCAGAAGTTCATATTGAACTTAAATGCGTTTTAAATATGAGCGTTTTGATTTTAATTTTTAGAATTGCATGTAAGCAAACATGAATAAATAATGTTTAACTCCATATCAAAAATTCATTTTTAGTGTTTTAGCACTTTTTTGAGTATCTGTATAACCGCAGTATAACGGTACATCGAATATATATTAATGACTGTATTTTGTGCCAAAACTACAAGGAGACATGTATAAGCAAAAGAAAAAATATTATTCATATTTAATTTAAAAAGGGATTCAAATTTCTTTACATAAATTTACCAAATGGTCCCACATTTCTGACCGATCCTGTTTATGATGTAATAGATTATCCAGTAATCAGCTCATACAGTGTCACAATCATTTCAATGAAAAAAATTAATTACAAATTAATACCATAAAACATGCTCAACTTTTCAATTTTTTGCAAAAACAAAAACAAAAGTAAAACCGTATCAACAAGACAAAGTTGACAACTCTAATACTCTAATATGAACAATGTTAACTCATCTGGGGCATTGTTCACTTTTTCACTCCACTCCATAAAATTTGCACAAATGATTAACTTTTTTTTGATAAACGTTAAATAATTAATAAAGGTAAATATTAAACACTGTAAATTAATTTTTTTATTACAAGATTTAAATATTGAAGACCACCATAATCTTTGATTACTTTAACCTCGTTGTATACATAATTTTGTTCTCTATCCCTTCCTTCTTTTTTTAAAAGATTTGTTTTTTCAATGTAAAACTCTTTCGCATTTTTTCTTCTTCATTTCTTTCTATCACACCTAAAACTTCTTTTTTTTCTGGAATCGAAAATTAGGGCTAAAAATTTATTTTTTTTTACCTTCTACTGTGGTTTGATTGCTTCAAGGTGACGCCAATAGCATAACCAGTGAAAAAAGTCTTTTCACACAACTTTTTTTTCACTTTTTTTATCACAAAAATAAAATTTTTTTTCACGAGGAAATTCGTCTTTTTCGGTTAAGGACTTGGGCGTAGTTCAAATCAAAGTGCTTCGTTTTTTGCCTTTCTCCCTCATCCAACTGTTGCATTTTTTGAACATCAAAATGACGAGATCATTTCTTTCCCTCCTTCGTTTTGCAAACGCTTTTGGCGGGAAAGGTTACTCTTTAGCAGTTTTTTTCAATCATTGAACGGCTAATTCTTTTTTCTCTGGGTGGTTTAGCTTTCGAAATTAAACAAAATATTGAAGGAAAAAAGAGAAGAAAAAAAATCAATTTTTGATTCAATCACCGGAATAAAAAAAATTTCGATGTTTGAAGAGAAAGTGTAAAAAAGTACCATTTGCTTTGATTTGGGCTTGAAATTTTTGAGACAAATTCCTCTCATGCCTACGTGTGATTTTTAAATACTATCGTGATTCCATTTTACAGCTAATTTTTTGAAAATCTTGCCTTGATTTTGGACAAAAAAAATACTCCAGAGAACTATCAAAAATATTTTTTTCTTTTTTTGGGCTACAACTTTGTTCTTTTTTTAAATGATCTTTAACTGATCTTGCTAACCTTCTCTGAAAACAAACAAAAACAAATGGAAACAAAAACGTATGTTTTGAAGCACTATCAGTTCTGCCAGCCTCAGCAAGGACAACCATCTGTTGTCCTTGCAGTCGCTGGCTGGCTGGTTGGCTGATTTCTTTCTTCTTTTTATTTTATGCTTTATGCTAGTTCAGCTGGCGGTCATTTAAGTGACTAAAGTTCAGTCATAAACAAGCTGTTTATTGATGTACTCTTTATAATTCGTGTAACAATTTCACGTGTTTATGCAAATTCCATAGTGTTAAATATTTACGAAAGATATCGCTTTTTTAAGGAAAACTAAATCGATTTTTTAAAATGACTATCAGAGTGATGTCAGTGCCGCAACATGGGGGGGGGGTGCCATGGGTGTCATGGCACCCCCTTTGTGGGCCAAATTTCCATACATAATTAAAATTCAAACTAGGTAAAATGAGATATTTATGAACTTTTATATGGAATGACACCCCCTTAAATTTCGGTGGCGTTGCGGCACTGAGTGGTGTGTGCCGTAAAAAACTTTGAGATCAATAAAGAACAATTGAAAACAAAACACTTTTGTTTTAATTTTTAGGCGTTAAATTTGTTAATTTAGTTAGTTTTTTCGGAAGTTCTCTAAAGGTAAATATAATACAAAACTTTTACAGATTTCAACATTCTTTTCTTATTTATTTTTTAATGTATAGTTTCCTTTCCTGTCATTTTTTTCTCTTTTGTTTTTTATTTGGTTGCTGTCTTTTCTTTGTTCCTGCTCATTTCAATAGCCTCCGTACAAAATACAATGCCTTTGACATCATATGCTTTATGTTTGTTAGAGAAAAAAGAAAAGAAAAGATAATTAAAAAAATGAGGGACCAGAGGGTTTGAAGGTGTCGCATCGTCAACAAAGCCAAAGCAATAAAATAAATTAATGCTCACAAATAGTAATGCATGGCAAAATCAAAGGGCAAACTGTTTTTCTCTGTTTTTGCATGCTAAAAAAGCTTAAATATATGTACTGTAAAAATACATTGTTTGAATACCGCAATATTTGATCAACTTAAAACCCTGTCAATTAAAATGTCAAGTTTTGTATATAAAAAAAATTAATTGTGGTTTTTAAAAGCTTTTTTAAAAATTTCCTTTAAATCCCCCTCTTTTTTATTTAAAAAAATATCCTAAACACCTAGATGAATTTCTTGCGTTCGTTTTTTCAAAATTTTATCTTTTCCCTGCCTTTAATGAACACATCTGTTTAAGAAATATAAAATTTTAGGGATGGAACGCACATTAAAGGAAAAAATCGTTTTGTGGATGGAAGGTGTTTCGATGGCACTAAAAATGTGTGTTATTGGTCTCATGCTCGTAGCAAGGTTTTGGCCATGTTGGTACATCAACAAAAAGATGTTTGATGGATTTGAATTTTGTGTAAGTTTTTACTTTATTATGATAGTCTGTTTTTCCTTTCCAGAGGTAACAAGGAATTAAACTTTTTTATGGGGAAAAATAATTACTTTCATAAAGGGAGAAAAAAGTAAGCACAAGGGAAAAATATTTGATCTAACTAAAACAGCTGTTATAAAAAGGGATTCAGTTGACATTTGAGTGAATAGATTTTTGCGAAAAGTAAGCAAAACGGATAGTAAATTTTTCAGCATCTTTGACGAGAAAAATACCAGTGAAAAAAAAAGCTACGTAATTATTTTGTGGATGCTTCAAAAACAGTCACAACAAAAAATTTTTTCAAACTTCACAAAAACAAACGAATCATTGCTTTATTCAGTTTTGTAATAAAAGCTTAAATATAACATATTTTCAAAATCTGTAACAATATTTTTTCAGAGTAGTATTTTTGGTTATGAATGCCTCTTTCGAAATACAGATAATTGTGGTTTTGGAAACACAGCATATGTTGGAATTTTATTTGACCTACTTCTTGTAATGTTATTGATAGACCTTGTTGTGGTATTTGTGAATTTTTTTTATAAATTCTGTACGTTTTTTTGAATTTAAACTGTTTATATTGAAGTTCGAATATTTCAGCTTTTATTTTGCGATACGGTGGATTTGTTCTTATTACGGGTTCTATATGTAAGTTTTTTAATTTATAATTTCAAAAAAATCATTTAATTACATTTATAACTTCTATTTAATTTATTTTTTACTCAAGTTCTAAGTTTTAATTTAAAAATTATTTTTTAGGCTGCTTTTTCTTAATCATCTTGGTTAAATCTTTATATATCAATTACGATATTGTCTTCAATGAAACTTTCCAAAATGATCCAGGTGTTTATGCACCTTCAAAATTCAACAGAGTTGGATCAGCTTTCAAGTTGTTTCACTTCTCTTTTATTTTATATTTTATTGCAACAGTAACAAAAATTATGATCTTCATTTTGAAGAATGTATCAATTAATTATAATGCTACAAATACAATTCACCAAAATTTATCAAATTTTTAATCGATTCTTCGCGCCACAAAACGTGTGTTTTTTAAAATTTTTTATATTTATCATTGCCAAATGGAGCCATATTTTGAATTTTTATTTTTCTGTATATCTTTGTTTCATTAAAAAAAGTTTTGTTTATACCAGTGAAAAAAAAAAAAAAGATTTTATGAAATAGAATGTACTCAACATTTCATTGTTTCAGTACTCCGAAATTTTGCTTTTTTAAAAATCCAAACACAAAAAACCTTTCTTATTTTATTTGCGTTGTTATCTTTTTTTACACATTTCTTTTTTTAACCTGGCGGCAATCTCTATTTGTTGATTTTCAAGGAAAAATATTTCTGCCACGCTATCGGCAAAACAGTTGTGTTTTCGTTGTCTCCAAACTCAATACTTTAAAGTTTTCTTTTCGTCTATTTAAAAAAGTGTCAGCAAATGTAAGCTTGAAAAACAATCACACTAAAAAATGGACATAACTTATGTCCTTTTGTTTCAGTGCTGTTGGAGTTCTGGCTCCGGAGTCGATTAATCGAAAATATGACAGAAAAAATGCCGCTTTTCGTATTTTTATTTTTATCTGGAGCCGGCGATGGAGTCGATAAAAATTGCCTGTTACAACACTGATTTTTTTGATTAACAAAAAAGGCCAAATTCTGTAAATAGCATTCTCTAGCATCTAGAAGCTTGTGTTAAAATTTTTCCTATTTTTTTGCTTAGAACCGTGAGCATAAATGAAAAGTGAAAAGGGATCATGTATCTTAAAATTTGTTTTTCCGCTTTCATCCTTTTTTCACAAACAAAAATGGAATAACGAACTGTTGAAAATAACGAATAGTCCTTAACGAAGTGTCCACTAGTCGCTTTTGATTTCTAAAAGCAAAAACAGCAGCAGCAAAATCAATGTTATAAAAACAAGCCAGATGGCAGATTTCATCCATTTTTTTAGAAGAAAAGAAAAAAGAGAATTTGGAAGAAAAGATTTTCCAAGCTAGTTTTGCCTAAATAATTGGTTATTTGTTATAGTATTTTTTTTGTAATTTCAGATTTGTCATTTTAAATAACACAGTCTTTATAAATAGTAGCGGTTTTTTTTGTAATTCATTTAACGAACGATCAAAATCGAAATCAAATTCGCAATCAAACAAAGCATGAATAAAATTTTTAAGCAATAAAAATCAAATACCTTAATTTTTATCAGAGGAAAAAAGCGAGAGAGAAAATAATGAGGATCCCTACAAATACAAGATGAAAGGCTGAATTTTGAGCTCTCCGTTTTGTTTGTTTAATGCATCCTTTATGCTTGCTGAAATTACATTGAATTTCATGAGAATCAGATGTACCAATTCCATTTAAAAATGATAACATTTGTAATTTTGATTTTGCAATAGTTTTTAAACGTTTTGCATTGCATTCTGTTGCTACATTTAATAATTGAGAAACATTTTGGAATGAAAGTTTTGTCATTAAAATATATTCAGCTTTGGTCTAAAAAAACCTTTTCGTTATTGAAAACTTTTAATAAAAAAGTTACTTTGAGGTCATTCATTTTATATTTTTCTGCAAAATACAAAATGGAGATTAATTTTTCGCAACCCAAAATCCCTGTAATTTCAATGCCATAATAAAAATCAATACAAATTTTAACAATATCATAGCTGAAATCTTTAATCCTTAAAAGCTCTTTGTTTTGGACCAACACTTCGAAAATAGAAGAAATATTTTGAAGAACATATTTATGAACCTGAAATACGAAATCATTATTATATAAAATTCCTGTATAATATTTACTTTAATTGTTTTCTCATGAACAAAAATTTTAAAATCCTTATTTTGACCGTTTATCATCTTTTTGGTTAAATACCATTTTTTGAAAGGCATAAATTTGAAAAGGCCACTGCATTTTAACATATAAAAAGAATCTTTTGCAGTTAATACATCTGGAATAAGCTGAATGCCATTGCATCCAGTGTGTTGAAAGCTGCATATAAGCTTTTCACAGTTATTTGCATTTCCGGGTCCTTTAAATTTAAAACTTTGACCAGCAGACATAACTTCAAAATCCAATTCGCCTTTTATTTCAACATTTTCATCATTTAATACATTTAAATAAATCCATGCTGAATTTATTTGATCCATTTCTTTACCATTTGGATACAAAGTAAAGAAAAATCGAATATTGTCATAAATTCCAGCATGAAAAATTTCACTTTTAATAAAACGTTTATTTTCTTTAAAAGCTTTTTGGATCATTCTTTTGGTTATAAACCATTCAAAAGTAAAATCAAAAATATTCTAAAGATAATTTATAAAGTTGTTTTTCAAATTAAATAGATACTTACATTTGTGGAAAAAAACATTTTCAGCTTTGCAGACAATTTAGTTCTAATAAAATAAAAATAGTAAATTGTTTCTTCAATAATTTTTTAGCAAATAGGGTCATAAAGTGTCGCCCCAAATCATTTATCAGAGAAAAGGTCAGCTGAAAATCAATATCCCAAAAATTGTAAAATAATGCAGTAAGGAATATAAGTAAAATTCTACCAAAACACTTCATATGAAAAATAATTTTTCAGCATCGAATTTCAAATTTGATTCATATGGCCACTTAATTAAATTTAATACATTCTTCCATAAAGCCAATGATCAAACCAAAAAAATTGCTTTTATCTTTTTTTGCAAAAGTAAAAAAAATTATATAAAACTATTTTGGTATTGATCTGTATACCTTTTCATTTGATCGTTTTGCTAGAATACAATAATAAACTAATTTGCAAAACTTTTTTGAAAAAACAAATAAAGTGTCCATAAAAATGTTATATTCAAATGAGCCAAAAAGCAGTCTGTTAACTAAGGCTTAAAAAATACATTATTTAAAAATTTATGTTTTATAGAGTAATAACAAAACAAATATGGATTATTAAAAATTTTTAAGCATTTTGAAGAAGTGAAGATTTATATAAATACACATCTGGAATTGGACGCCTCATTCCATTTAATAAATTTACAGAAGTTTCACCACGTTTTTCAATTTCATAATCAATCATTTGCCGCCAAAATCCTAAATTTGGGCAAATAATTCTTCGAGCACGTCCAACTTCAATAAATGCATCTCTCAATGTAACATTTTCTTCAATTACAAGATACATCATACAAATTGATGCTGATCGAGAAATTCCTGCTGCACAATAAACTAACGCTTTTCCACCCTATAAAAAAATGTATTATTTTACAAAAAGTTTTAAGAAAAGAAGAAGGCACAGCAACGACGTGGTATTTGTTGTTCCCTATAAAATTATGTCAAACTTGCGCAGACAACCACAGCATGTTCAGCAAAGTGAAAACGACGTATTATTGCTAAATTGTAAAACACTGTTGACAACAAAAATAACAAATGTCTCTCGGCAGAAGTTTAGAATAGATTATTATGAACCATTATCACCTGTCAAAAGCTTAGAAGATAACGAAATATACATATGGGAAGCAGAAATATATTAGGTTTTTTAGCTCTGGAATTTTTATTAACATTCTCAAATTTTTTAAAAGCTTAAATTGCCAATATTTTTCGTAGATATGTTAGATTTCTTATTTGTCAAGCTAAATCACTTGTCAAAATGACTATAAATAACATAGTTTACATATGGGAAGCAGNGACTATAAATAACATAGTTTACATATGGGAAGCAGATCTTTTATTACTCCGTTAATGAACATGCTGTGCAACATTTCGACTTTTTTACAAAATGTGCAAAAAATCAATGCAATAAAAAACTTATTTAAAAACAGCCACGTTTCAAATAGCTTTGCTGAACGACAATTTCTTGATTTTTGATTATAATTAATCATCAATAAAACAATTGGAAATTAATTACGATTGAATATTTTTCCTAATTGTAAAAAAAAACAATTAAAAAACTAACTGAAGCAGAAAAATATGTTCATAAATAAAAACTGGTAATTTTTTAACTAATCTCAATTTAAAAAGCTATTCCAATATGTTTTTAGTGAATAAATCACGCTTAATTGAATAAACTAACTACAGTGCTGTATTTTTCGTACATCAATTCTTTCTTACCGATTCTTTTGCTTTACGAATAAATGAAGCCGATTCATTAAAATACTTTTTAATATCAGATCCTTCATTATCATCAATTTTAACTTCCAAATATTCAACATCTGGAGTTCGTTGAGTTTTTGAAATATTTGTTGCATCTACGGCATGCGTAATTCCAAGTTCTTTAACCTTTTGATGAGTTAAAGCTCCATAACCCGCAATAAAAAGATATGGACGAATTTCACAAATTGAAAATAGCTTTGATTTTACAAAATCAGCTTCCTTTTCTGTTTTTGGAATCATTTTTTCAGCTGAAAAAACAAGTTTAAATTTTTTTGCAAATTTTCTAAAAATATATATTTTTTATTACGTTTTTAAACATATTTTTATGGGTCTATTTTTGATAAAATGCCAAACTTTATTACACGTTTAAATTTTACGTCACGCAAAAAGCTGCAATAAAAGTGGGAAAGAAAAAAATGCAAGAATAACAAAGAAAAATTAATCAAGAGGAAGAAAAAAAATGAACTAGCTTTTATTGAAAACTTCTTGACTTTAAGTCACATTCAAAGAGAGCGACAGCTTTTTCAACTTCTTGAGATTTGTTAAAGCAGCAGCAAAATCAATGTTGTAAAAAAAACGTCAGCTGACAGGTGGCGTTTAAATAGAAAGGAAAAAACTTTTTCCACGATTGTTTAACTACACCCTTTATTAAAAAAAGGATAAAATCACATTTCTTGCACCAAAATAATACATATGTATATTTTCGCTTCATAAAAGATTTCAATAACAATACTTTAAAAACCAAAAAATTTAAATTTTGCAGCCAAAAAAAACAAGCAAGCTATAAGGAATATAAAAGGAAAAACACACCCATGGGAATATAAAAAAGGTTTTTTTCACAACTCATTTTTTAAAGTATTACGTTTTGGTTCAGTCATAAACTGTGGACTTTTCGAAACTATTTTTGAATTTCATGTGCTTTGAAAAAATATTTAAGCCTCAAGATTTTGTTTTCCAAGAATATTAGATAAAAATATGCCAATGAATCAAAATAGAAAATTTTATATATTTAGCTGGCAAGGTCCGAGGTTTTTCAGAATTGGCTCAAAACATAATTTTAATACTAAGAAATGCAGAATTTTATGAGAAAAAAACAGATAATTCAGCGTTTTTTTGTATCATTTTTTTGTTGATTCTAATAAAAGTAAAAGAAAAAAATGACAACGGATTTTGCAGAAAAAAGGTCGAATGACATAGAAAGGGATTGTCCGAATCTGACGTCGGTTAGAAATCAAAAATCTCGCCCCCCCCCCCTTTCGTCAGATATTTTTGCTTTGAAGTTTGCCATTTTGTACACTGGTGTCAGTTTTTTCTTTACTCCCTCCCCTCCCCCAAAAACAACGACATCCGATCTGGAAGATCCTAAAGACGTCTATCTAATACAAACCTAAAAGTACAATTGTAAGACAAATAATTTAAATCTAGACAATCCGCTTTTATATCATTCGATCTTTTTTCTGCAAAAACCGTTATCATTTTTTTCTTGTACTCTTTTTTACTTCTATTAGAATCAACAAAAAAAATGATACAAAAAAACGCTGAATTATCAGTTTTTTTCTCATAAAATCCTGCATTTCTTAGTGTTAAAAAAATTTAAAAAGCACAGCTATGACAAAAAATTTAGAATATGGTTGAGGTGGAAATAATAATCTGGAAATGATAAATAACTACCAATAAGTGGTTAAAAAGCAAATTTTTTGCATCATCTTTTGTATATTTTTTACAGTATGTCATATAAATGTTTAGAAGTAATTGATTGCGGACTTCAAATGGAGGTTCCAAGCTATGTTCATTTTTTTAACGGTCCTTGGAAAAAGTGTCAACGACATTGGCAACGTCAACTAAACATTGTCTAAGAAGTAACAATTAATTTAGAACAGTTATTCATAAAATTGAGCAGAAATTGAGAGTTGATAAAATTGCTTTAA
The DNA here is from genome assembly GCA_901779475.1 of Panagrolaimus davidi. Classification (NCBI taxonomy): domain Eukaryota; kingdom Metazoa; phylum Nematoda; class Chromadorea; order Rhabditida; family Panagrolaimidae; genus Panagrolaimus; species Panagrolaimus davidi. The sequence continues at coordinate 10,275 of CABFKP010001516.1, forward strand.
CCATAAAAAAATATCTCGTTTTGCGATAATTTTCAACAAAAGATAACAAAATACTCAATAAAAAAAGTAAATTTTTGTTTTATTTTCAGCATTTCATTACAATTATAAATTTTTTACAATATGAGCGATATTGAGCAAACAATAATGTGCTTTTAATTTAATATTCGACGTTAATAACAACTAATGTCCGCTATGAAATATTTATTTTAAAAAAAATTTTTGCGTTTATTTTTTAAGAAGCTCCATAAACAAATCCAAGATAATTCTTTCCACTGCATGCTGAAGCACATATTTCATTGGAACCATAATAAGACAGCACTTTAAAGTCTTTTAAAAAATAACGGTTTTCGCCTGCATTTGATTCATCATTTTCACTAAACAATTCAACCATTAATTTGTAGAATAATATTGATTTAATCTTTTTTATTTGAATATTATACTGTGAATATTGTTCAGATTCTTCCTTCTCCTTCCAATTCATTTCACTTTTCATTCTTTTCATTTCATTCCAAATTCGCTGATAATAATCGTAATCGTAATCACTGCCAATATATTGGTCATATTCATTTTTGTTTTCGCTGCACAGAAAATAATCCATATTAACTTTAATTTTTGTCATTAAGTCTTTAAACGCTTCTTTAACTTCAATAGTTTTGTAATCTTCTAAATCATTGCATTCATTTCGAGCTTCTTTTTTAATAATTAAAGTATCAAATTCATCTCTGTTTTCGAAATAATCGGATGAAATCATGTAAACATTGATCTCCCATTCAGCGTAACTTTTCAATATAAGCTTATTATTTTCAACAATGTCTTCGTGAAAAAGCGGTTTGAGATTTTTATCATATTTGTTTATCATAACACCCTCCCAATTTCCTTTTAAAACACATGGTAGATCACGTGCTTTTTTAAAATGTTTTTTTGATTGCTGATCTACAAAATCTACAAAGAATAATAAAATATTTTGACAACAATTGTGAATTTTTTAACAAACCTTTTTCTTTTTGCTTGCTTTTGTTGCCCATTTTTACCACAAATTTATTAATGGCTAATACTTAAAAAATAAGAAACAGTACTTTAATAAAACTAAAATAATTTTTCAATTATTCAATTATAACTATTAATCTAAACCAACAAAAAAAGCAACAAGCTCACAAAAAAAGTTTGATTCAATGTTGTGCAATAGCAGTTAGTTTAGCACAAAAAAAATAAGAGAAAGCTTGTATTTTTGGTGAGAAATAAATTTGCCTCTTTTATATCAAACGTTGAGTCATATGAAAATTTTTTTTTAGTATCAATGTGTAAGAAATACCAACATTATCAGTTTCTTTATTTTTATTGACAATGTGAGTCATTCTTATTTGAGTATTGATTGGTATTTTGTTCTTTGTTGACATTTGACATTGTCAGTTTTATATGCATATTCATCAAAATTCTAAACATTTTAAATATGGGACACTATATCACTAGCCGATAAAATAAAAAAAGCGTCATCGTCAGTGCTATGGGATAAAAAAATAATAAAAAATAAAACAGATGCCGAGATAAAAATTCGTGAAGTTGAACGGTTTTTTCAACAAAAAAAATTTTTGTCAAAAAATTGAAAGATCAAATGCAGCGGTCTCGCATGGAAAAGCACTTTTCTTCTTTTTCAACAATGTCGCTTTTTTTTATTTCATCGGCTAGTGTTACGCTCACATATATGTCCCTGAATCAGGATAACCGAACATACTAGCCGATATCGGCTAGTATACTAGAAAATGTTTCACCGAATCCTACAAAACCCGCTTGATATTCTTTCACTAAAAAAATTATGTTAAAA
>CABFKP010001526.1:0-12096 GCA_901779475.1 Panagrolaimus davidi
TTACTATAACATAGAAAAACCCTATATTTCGAATGTCAGAAAGAAAATTTTAGTGTAGAAAAATTTTTTTAATTTATCAAGGCCGGCCGGAATTTTTTTGGCCGCGGCCGGCCGCACTTTTCGGCCGGATTTTTCATCCCTGATTTACGTAATTCAACATTTTTAATTTAATATTTATGATCCCAAATATGGATTTTGCATTCTCTGCTGTCTGATTTCTCCAACAAATATTGAATTAAACAATAAATATTAATAGAGCCACAAAATATTGCAAAAATGTGTGTGTATGTGCGTCCAAGTCACGCCCACACGGACGCACATACAGACACAAACAATAAAAAGCATCATAAATATTGAATAATATTTTTTATTGGCAATGCATAAGACTTGTATAACAAAAAAACTTGCGTCCCTTCTTCTCTCTTTGGTTCGATTTTTTTAGTTCACAATTTTTCACAGTTGTGCAAAAAGGGTAGTCCAGTTTATGCAGCAGAGGAATAGGTACTGAAAGTTTATCGAGATACAAAAGTTTCTTTTTATTTATTCTACTCTCGTTGGCATTTGTTTAAAAATAATGAATTCTGCTCGAGTAAATCCAAATGTTTCATATGCTTCAATTGCATCAGGAGCTTTTAAAACAAAAGATTTATCTTTATTACCTTTAAAACGTTATACTTTTAAATCCCCATATAAACAGTATTTTTCATTTCCATTTGATTTTATGAAATATATTCTTAAAAATCCCAAATCTTCAAATGTTTTATTAAAATTATATAAAACTTGCAAATATTTTTATTCAAAAAAGCAAGTTTTAATTATTTCTGGAAAAATATCTTACAATAATCAAGACGCAGTGTATACCATAGAAACATCCGAAAATCATGGATGGCCTGATATTTCAAAGTTAAAAGTTGATCTTTGGGTAATGAATGATTTGACAACTTGGAATACAATGCCTTTAAATTTATCCCGGATTTACCGTTCAACTATAAAACGTTTATTTATTTTTAGAATGGAAATGAATATTAAAACATTCAAATTGTTGGCTTCAGAAAATTCGATTGAAATATTTATTTTATATTGCAGTAGCATTCGAGATGCAAATTCCAAAAATATATCAATTGATGAAATTCTTCCATTTATGCCAAAGCTCAAAAAACTTAAATACGGTAATATAAATGAAAAATTCCCGTTAGAAACTCTGAAAAAGATAAATTCTATTAAATTTGAAAATAAAATTGAATGGATTGTACTTTATTTAGAAAATGTATCCGAAACATTTGATTCAAAATTGTTATTTAATTTTTTTCAACAAAATGTTTCTTTTGAAATGTGTGAAATATATTTAACTTGCATTGGAGAAAATCGTGATGTGCTTGAAATGAATTTGAAATCAGTAGAAAAAGAAATGTTTCCGATGAAAAAAAGAAGCGAAACGTTTAAAATTGTGTATGATGCTCCACGGGGTTTTGAATAACTTTTTTGTTTTTTATATGTTTTTTATGTTGTTGATTTTTTGCTTTTGGGATAAATAAATTTCAAGTTCCATTTTTTGAAAGTATATTCCATTTCATAACATCTAAACTTAAACAAATGATATATTTTAAAATTTTAAAAATTACTTGAACACCAAAACCGCTTATTTTTTAACTTTTTATTAATGTATGATAACAATAAATGTAAATACAACATTCTTCCTTATTATTATATAATAAATCTTTATTTTTGTTTATCACATAAAATTATTACATTTTATCGTGATTAAATATTCAAAAGTAACTTTTTGTAAAAAATTACTTTTTTACCGGTCCATTACAAAGTTTTTAAAGAAAAAACAAAACACTTTTTTTCAAAGATACTTTCAGAAAATGCGAAAGCGTCTTGTTTTCGGTCGACTTTTTTCGTTAAAATTTTATCCATCTTTCTTTTGCAGGCTTTTTGTTATTTTGCTTTATAAATAATTGAACAGTTGTAAATTGTATTTTTATATGTTTCTTCATTTTTTTTGAATGTTTTGTATTTTCGTAAAGCAATGGAGAATACTTGCTTTTGTTTTATTCAATAGAGCAGTAGAGTAAACATGTGCGACTTAAGTACTCCCACATCAGCAATAACATAAAGAATATAAAAAGTTCTGAGATTGTCCACAAAAATTATAAAAAGAGGTTATGCATTTTTTGTTCATTGACGAACTTTTGATTCATTTTTCATCACAAAATCAACGAGGTGACTATAGTTATATGATTTTTTTGCAACAATGTTATTTTATGCATAATTATATAAATCCTATGATAAAATAAATTATTAAAAAACTTTGTGAAATATAATATGGTAAAATATTTAAATTTTTTATGAAATTCAAACCTTAAATTAGCAAACATTTTTTCATATTATGCTAACTTTCTTTTTTTAAATGTTTTTTAAAATTGATGTTATACCTTTTCGATCAAAATCATAAAAAGTGTAAATAATTGTTTAATTTTTTTCGTTAAATTTTCTTTCTTTTGCAAAATGCACAACTGAAGCAACAAAAGCTTTGTTTTTTTAAGTGAACAAAGACAAAATAAAATATTCAAAAATATTCTTTTTAACGTCTTTTTTGGAGAAGCTTTTTAAGCAAAAAAAACGCTAAATGACTGAACAAAAATCCGATAAAAACAAATAGGAAAAAGAAAGATTGAGAAATTTTTCTCTTTAACCTTTTATTATATTTTTCTTCAAAAAATTTTCGCAGTTGCAAAAAAGCAGACAATTCGAAATAGCATCTCTAAATACAACAAATTTTCTAAAATGACGGCAAAGAAAAAACCACGGAGAGCGTTTTTAAAAGACAGAGCTTCGTTTTCGCTGGGCATAAATGAAGGTAAAAATCAAATCAAAAAAATCGCTAATTTGTTTTTCTACTGTTTGAATATTTTACAGTTTTTTTAAATAATGGATGTTTTTAGTCTAAATATTTGGTAATATCTTTAAATTAATTAATAAGTGTTAAATCAGAAATGCTTTTCATACGTTCACCACTACAAAATACAATATTAAAGTAATAAAACCTTCGAATAAACATGCAACAAATTTTGAAAACTATTCAGATTACAATTATAACATAAAACAAAAGAATTTAAACAGGTGTTTAAACCTTAGTTAGTTTTGAAATTTATACAAATACAAAAATCATCTTTGACAACATCAAATTTGATGTAATTAATGGAGAAAGATATCAATGAAAACAGACTTTTAAACTATGTTTGTCAAAATGCTTGAAAAGTATATTTTATAATGTTTGTATGGGAAAACGTCGATGATTTAAGAAACTTTTGAAAGGTCATTAAAATATCAAGGAATTGAAACTGTAAAAGACAAACGTATTTTTTTGTCTAATCAATAAAATATTCAAAAAAATTTATGCATTGCAGCCTTTGAAAAGTGACTGAATAAAAAAATTTGCCGATTTCTTCTCTTTTGTTGAATTCCATTTCGAAAGATATTTGTTGGGAAAAAGTTTTCATCTCCTCCTTTTTTCTGCTTTTAAATAACATAAAAAATTTTTTTGAAGCGTTCAATGAAAAATAATGAATTATTGCAGTAATTGTTTACGTTTTTAATATTTTAGTTAATTTAAAATATTGTGTAATTTAAAAAAAAAAAACAGATAAAAATTATATTATTTATTTAAACGTCACACAGTATGAGAACACATTCAATTTTTACTTTTTTACTCCACAAAATGCCAACATTTTAAATATTATAAAAAACTCAGAATTTTTCCTACCATTTTTGAAGAAAATAATATTGATTTTTGAAACGAAATTGTAAAAAAAACTTTCGAAAAACATTTGTGAAACTATTTGTAAAAACTGTTCCTATTTTAATTAAAAGTTAGACAAAATAATTGGTTATGAAAATGAATGTTGGGTTTTATTACAGCAATACTTTTATTTTTTTTTATTTAAAAAGGGGCACACGCACCTCGAATAAATTTTTTTCTTAATGTTTCTTGATGGTCTCGACAAGCGTGAAAAAGAGAAAGGCACAATCAGGCAAAATGCATTTTTTTTTCTTCGCACTTTTTTTACTAAAGAGAAATAAAAAAACAAAAAAAGTGTTGAAAGTGCGTGTCCCCCTTTAAGTTTATCAAAATATTCAACTTGCTTTCTTTTTTGAAACTAAAAGTTGATCAGCTTGAACTTTTTCTTATTTTTGATAAAATACAAATCATAAAAAATTTTTTACTACTGTTTTTCTAGAATTTTCATTAACTAGATTCATTTCACCATTTTATTAATTATAGATAATTGAAAATGTAAAAAAAGCTTTTTTAAACTTTGTCTTCCTTGAAGATATTTTAAAATATTTCAAAAAATAATTTTACAAAACAAATGTCAGACACAGCAAAGCAATAGTCAAAAAACGACAGCTTCTTTTTCATTTTTTTCTTTAACGCAAGTGTTTTGTTTTTTTAAAAACGATTTTATTTTGAAATGTACAAAAAAAGCAAGGACCAGAGATTAAAGTCAGAAAAAAGCGAAACTTTTCCAACTTTGTCGAAATTTTGCCATTTTTATTTTAAAAAACAATATATTTGTTTTGACCTGAGCAGTCTCCCTTATAATAAAAACAAAAAATATTTTTTTTTTCAAATTATTAAAAGAAATCCGTTATATGTTTTGTGTTGGTTAAACAGATCTTCAATATGGACTTAAAAACTAACAAAATTTTTGCAAATGTTTTTAAAAAAACGAAAAGTGTCTGATTTTTTGAAATCTTTTTTCGATTTACGAAAGAAAACAAATCTGTGACGTTTAAAAAATATATGAAAAAATATGTTCTTCAAATATTTTTTTTGCAGGAAAATCACAAGCAATAGATATTTTTTAATTAATTTACTATGAAACTTGAATTTTATTAACTCTTTATTAATGGTCCGAAAAATGTTGTGAAAAAAACATTTTAAATGTGAAAAAGGAACTTTAAAAAAACATAAATTTTTTAATAATGAAATATTCAAAGAAGAAACATCCTGCATTTTTTTAAGTATTTTATAGACATAAACTGAAAGAAGCGAAGAAAGGAGACAAGTGTCTTTTTTTATATAAAAAATTGTTTTGTTTTGCTTTCGGTGATTTTTCTCACGTTTTAGAATATGTTTTCATTGATATTTTTTTTGAATATTTTGGTTTATGCAAAAATGCGAAAAAATCAAAAAGAATTTGTATTTGCCTCGGCTTTTTATTTTAACAAATCCAACTATTCTGAAAAAAACCAAGAAGAGCACAGTATTAACAAAAAACAAAAAAAGAAACCACAAAAACGTTTAAAAAATTTAAAAAAAAGTTTGATTTTAGTACTTTCGTTTTCATCGACGAATCTTTTCATTTAATAAATGCTTAATAATAGAGACAAATTGCAACAGATTTTATGCATAAATTCGTGAAACGTGAAAAAACCTTTATAAAATAATTTTAATGTTTTACAAATTCATTTAAACATTTTATAAGTATAAATCAAATCCAACGTTTTTATTATTTGTAAAGTAAAAAAATTATATTGGGTGGAAGCTGTGCAGTTTTATTAAAACAGAAATTTATAAAAATTAGAATTTTAAATTAAAAAAAGTTTTAAAATAACATTAAAGAGCAAAATAACGCTTATGCTATAAAATCTGAAAGGATTTACAATGAAAATTACATTCAGGACATTTGTAATCTGCATAAAGTTTGAAAGTGAATACATTTTAAAATAAAAAAAGTTCTTCGGCAAACTTTTAACCATAAATGTGGAGAAAATGAATTTGTAATGTATGTGAAATCAAAATTTATAATAATCAAATGTTTTTACATTTTTCGAAAAATTTCTGTTTTTAATTTAATGAATTTACACATTCCAAAATGCTTTTTGAAATTATTATGTAAAATAAGTGTTGCTTTAAAACATGGCTTTTACAACATTTTTTTTTCTTTTTAATAAAAAATTAAAATATTCAAACAAAATTTTTCAGAATATTGTTTGGAACAATTTTTTCAATCGATTTGTTTTATCGAATAAAAGTGTCAAATGACGAAACTAAAATCAGAGAAAAACATGTGAAAAATAATGCAAGAGAATTTTGTTCTTTTTTTATAAAACATAAAAATCGGCGCTTTGCATTTTTCTTTCGTTTGTTTTTGTTACAAAAAAAGCAGACAGGAGAGTTTTGCAATAAAGTTCTTTTAAAGAAAAAAGAAAACGAAAAAAAAGCGCCATTAAAAGTGTCTAAAGTTTTATCGTTTTTCATCATAAAAAAAAGTCAAAATGGACTCATCAAATTTTTTGAAGGTTTTTTGTATTTTTTGTATATTTTATTCATCTAATACACAATTTTTTATTCATTCATTTTTTTGTAATGCAAAGTGAAAAATGATAAGTTTATTTAAATTTGTTTTTTGCTTGTACTGTATTTTATTTTATTTTATTTTATTGTATGGTATTTATTTTATGTAATCAGCAAGTATTCGGGCAGGCAGAATAAATAATAAATAATAATAATATTCAGAAATTTCATTTGCCGAAAACCTTTGTAAACTACAAATTTTAATGCATTTATGTGTTTCTAATGATTAATATCAAGTATTAATCATAAAACCTTTTTACACTTTTTAGAAAAAAAATCATTAAAAGCGAGCACTAATCTGCTTATATTCGCAAAATGATTTAAAAATGACGATAAAAAATGATGTTGATTCCTTTTAAAGAAAACGGATGCCAAAAACGTTGTATTTACAACTAAATTCAATTTTTTTTCTATTTTACAATTTTGTGACTTTTTACTTAATTTTTTTATTAATGTCCTTTAATCCATTGTTTGAATGCATTCGTGTTAAAGTTTTTAAAAAAATTTAATGACAAAAAAGCAAAAATATATAAACGCATTCTTTTAGTTTTTGGATATTCTCCGGGAAGAATTTAACGATTATTGTGCTTTTGCTGGTTGGCTTGTGTTCACCGGTTTGTGGCAAACTTTATCAAATACAATAAGTATTACCTTATACGTATAATAACCTCGGAGATCTAGATATTACACTGCCATCTTAAGCATAACTCCAATGACTGCCGTCATATATAATTTCATCCAATGTTTTCTTGTCAATTTTATAATTATATTAAACTCTGATCTGCCGTAAGGATTTTCCCTTATAAATTTTTAATTAACGAAAAAATATTAGATATTTCCAAAGTATGCATCCTAGGCATTGTTTAAAAAAAGGGAAGATTTAAAGCTCTCACGCTTCTGAGGCATTGGTGAAGTGTTTTTATTATATAAATATAATATTTTTTGGAAAGAAAGGCAAACATGTATTAAGATTGTTTGCACTTAAAAGACAGATCAATAAATCAACATTTCAAATGTTTACAGCTTTTATAATGTGTATTCCCTATTAAGCTTTTTCACCTTCTATCATTCTTCCTAAATGTCTTACTAGAGTTCTTATTGCGTTGATGATGGTAACTAAAAAGATATATCCTAAAATCTGTAACTGTAATGATAAAAAATCAAAAATTAAGGAGACTGGGTATTCGATGCTTTTAATTATATCATTTTTATTGCTGTTTTTTTCTCTTTATTGCACTTGTGATATGATCAGTGAAGAGAAAAATATAAGAAAAAAAATAAATGAGGTGTCATGTGATGACGAAAAAATGATAAATTATAACGAAACATTTAGAATATGTCCAGAACTAAAACAAGTAAGTTTTTACAAAAGTTTTATAGGACGTTTTTTGTAACATTCGAGCATTTTTGCTGTTTTTAGGCACAAAAAATTTTTGTGTCTCAGATTTGGCAGAAAATGTTTTCTAGGGGTTATTGAAGCCCAGGAACATGATTTTAGCGTGTTACCAGAAAATTACAAAAGTGGTATCATTCGATAGCCCTGGGCTCGGTGAGTCTCAGAAATCCTCAAACATCTAAATTTGACCCACTCCAGAAATCGGATTCTATACTGTATCTCAGAATCCACTTGAAAAACATTGAATATTATGATAAAAATCGTGTTACCGGACTTCAATAACCCCAAGAAAACATTTTCAGCCAAATCTGAGGCACAAAAATTTTTTGTGCCGAAACAGCAAACGAATGTTACAAATTTATATGGGCAGTCCAGATATGTAGTTATAAGAAAATCACAATTTTTAAGACCAATGATAAAAACTAAGATTCCCTAATCATCATACCTTTTTTGATCATTTTATTTTAGCGTCTCAATTCTTATACAGAATTAAAACAACTTTCAAATGTTTCGACAAATATCGTTGAAAATATTGAAAATTTCACTTTAAAATTTGAGCCGTATTCATATCAAAAAAAAGCATGCTTGCATCAATAATATTATTAATAACGAATCAAAACGAGTTGTTAAAATATTGTGGCTAAATATTGTAATATTTATATTTGTGGCATATTTTTTCATCAGAATATGTGTACTGTATGGAATTGTGGAACACAAGTAAGTAGGCGAAGCATTTTTCTCTAACTCTGTTTAGGCCTTACCCTTTTGCATAAACCTTTCTTAACAATAACCAAATTTTGTCAATTTGCACAAAATTTATCAAAACGTAAAACTAAAAATTTCTTTTAGTCCTGAAAATGACTTCAACATTATCCGCAGCTTTTATTGGATATTTGTTATTTGTTTGATGGTATTATTACTTGTTGTTGGTGGTCTTACTCATGTATATGATGTACTTAAAAAAAATAACGACAATGATCTTTTTCTGAATTGTCATAGGAAATATAAATAATATTTGTAAATCGAAACTTTTCACGAAACATCATTGGATTTTTCTTTTTCAAAAGGCATTCAAAATATTTTATATTTTTCAAAATTTTGTTGAAAAAAACTCCATGAAATATTACATTTTATTTTTTTTTATAAATAAAACCAAAAATTTTTTATAATTTAAGCATTACATCATCAATTATCGGAGTTTTAACCATCATTTGATCCAATTCTTCTTTATCGGCTTTTTTTCTCAATTTTTTAATTATAATATTTTCGTCCATATTCATTTTTTGCTTTTCAAACAATCGATATTTACGATTATACTTTTTTACATCAACTTTTTTAAATGATTTATCCTAAAATTTATTTACCTTTTAAAAGTTGAAATTTGCATATTTAAACAAACTTGTTCTTCTTGCGTCATTTTTATTAGCTTTGATTTATGTGGGACCATAATAATTTTGTCAACTTTTTGAACATAACTTTAATTACTTTTTTATATTTTTTATGAATCTATAAAATTTTATTACTTTACGTTAGCAGCCGTTCCTGTCATGGTAAAAATATCTCGATTTGCAGTTTCAAATGTGTAAAGTGGTGCAATAGTTTTTGAATCCCAAAATGCATCTTTTCTCAATGATGGCAATGATTTTGAACCACTATCAACAAGTGATAAACCAGTGATAAGATTTGTATCAATTATATGATTGCATTCAAAATTTCCTCCAAATGTTTCCCCCAATGGATGAAGCATATCTTCAGCAACTTTTAACCAACCCCTATAAAAATTTGCATAAAACTAGGTTAATTGAATGTGAAAGAATTTTTACATGTAAACAATAAATTCGATAATAGTTGTAATTGGAAGCCAAAAAAGTGGTGAATCCTGAAATTTTGTGATTATTATAACTTCTGTTTTTTGTTTTAAAGTGATTTTAACGGTGTAATAATTTTTAATGAACTCCAGATATTTCATATAATTTGTTACCATGAAATGCGAAAAAAACAAGTTGAAAAAGATTGAAAAAAGTTGAAATAAGTTGGATCCACTTTGCCAAAAATTAGGGGAAATAATTGGATTCCATAAGTGCACCAAACCGCCATGAAACTTGAAAATTATTTAGTAATTTTCCAAAACATTCTAGAAAATTCTCACATTTTTGAATTTGATTGTTTTGGACTATTCTAGAACATTCTCTCGAATTTTCAGAAATCATTAAAAATTTAAATTTCGCAAATTTTTTTTGTTTGGAGCACTTATGTAGGCAGTGGCGTCATAAAAAAAATGAAGAGAAAAAATAATAAAAAAGCGCATCACTGTGGCCATGGAAAAGAAACCAAAGACATGCTCTCTATTTAAAAAATTGCACTATGTGGCCATGCAGACAACCAAAGAAAAAAACTTTTTTTTGCGGCCAAAAATTAAAGTGCTCGTCGGAGGTTCTTTATAACTTTTTTAAATATTATTTTTTTNTTTTAAATATTATTTTTTTTAAAAATTTGACCACACCATCAAATTTCTCATACCCAAAATTAGTAGAAAAATATAAAATTTTTAATAAAAGTGAAAAAAAATTTTACGACGCCGGTACCTACACTTATGGAACACAAATTTTTACACTATTTTTTGGCAAAGACGATTTTCAACTTATTTCAACTTTTTTGGTCGATTTTTTTTAATTTCGATGGTAACTTATTTTATGTTTGAGAAAAAAAGAGCAAGGAACTACCAAAGTACATAATCATAGACCTCTCATAAAAATCCTCACCGGAAGTGCAGCTTCTTTAGATTTAACAATTTGTCTGGTAAAAAGACAAACAAGGAAATACAACCGAACACAAAATGTCACCAGCTGCGGATAAACTAATGGAATTGGAATCCAATCAAATAAAATCATATTTTTTAAATGTATACGAAATTCATCAATTCTTGATGAAATATTTGCTGCAATTGGATCAGATGAAATTTTTCCATTTTTTCTTGCTTCACATAAAAGTTTTTCAGCCCAAATTGATGGAATCCAAAATTGTGTATATTCATCGGTTGTTTCTTCAATTATCAGCCGTTCTTCAGATGTCATTAAATTTGCTGCTTCAATTGCTTCCAAAGTTGGAAATCGGCGACGAACTTGTACACTAATATTTCTTAAAACAAAAGTTTGACATAAAACTAAATATCGAATAATTGTACGTCGAACTGCTCGAGTATTATCATCATCGCCAGAGATGTAAGTGGCAACGGCAACAGCGGTGCTTAAAAATAAAATTTTGTTAATTTTCGGTTTTAGAAATACTGATGAAACATGATTCAAAAGTAGAGTTGTTAATTCCCCGGGGAATCCAAAAAATTGGGGGATTCCCCGCCATTCCCCGAAATCCTGTTTTGACTGATATTTAATATTCTCCTCCATTTTGACTCAAAATATTTTTTGACTTTTTATTTTTGAAATGTTTTTAAAAAGTAAACAAAAGCTAAAACAATAAAAATAAAAGTTAAACTTTGTCTATAGTATCCTGAAGTTCAATAACATCGCGAATATTTTTGAAACCTCTTTATTTAAAGCATTTTGGGCTAAGCACCCTGTACAAAGAGTAAAGTTTTTATAACTTTTAGGTAAATTGGGGAAATGAATTTTTAAAATTTTTTTTAATCTTTTATTTTCTACATTTTTTGATTCAATTTTTTTTGCCAAGTTTCAAGTCGACCCGATTAAAGGAGGACCCTTGAAAAATTTATTTCTTCAACGCTTTTTTTGTTTTTTGTCGAAAAAGTGCTAAGAAAATAAAATGCATTTTGCCTGATCACGCATCGTTCTCGAGACCATCAAGAAACTTTTAGAATAAAAACTGTTTGAGGTCGGTGTCCCGCTTTAAATTGAAATTTCGTCGTTGAAAATATTATTTTTGATTTTTGCTCGAATTTGAAAAAAACAGCGTTAAATGGGACGTGCCGCTTTCCCGCCCCCAATTTTGCGGCCGAATTTTTACGGTTTCAATTTTCCGTCTGAAATTTTGCGTCTGAAACATTTGCGCCCAAGTTTGATGGGTTAAAGTAAGAATAGCCACAAAATTTGGGGCAAATGTTGCAGCCGCTAAATTGGGACTGGAAAATTTTTAACCGCAAAAATTTCACCCGCAAAATTGGAGGCGGGAATGCGGCACGTCCGTTAAATAATCTTTTGAATACCAGAAACTCCAAAGCTTACCTTTCAATTCCGCCAATATTTTTTAGCCAACTTTGCCATCGTCCTAAAACTGATGAAACGAAGAAACCCAAAATAAATGTCATTGGAATAAATGTTTGAACTCTTACTTCTAATATTTCAACAATTTTATCAAA
>CABFKP010001537.1:0-12094 GCA_901779475.1 Panagrolaimus davidi
CTGACTCAGAAAAAAATTCTGCATCTGATAGGCATAATTTCAAATTGGGGAATGGAGGGGCAAAAAATTTCGACTGAAAAAATTACGGTATTTTCGATTTTTTTTTATGAGTTATAATTTTCATCAGCATTTGGCTTAATAATTTTTTTTACTAATTCGTATTAATATTAAGATTCTGCATTTTTTGGTATCAAAATTATATTTATTGCACAATTTCGAAAAAACGGTGCATATCCTTAAATTAATTTCTTGCACAAAAAAATTTTTTTGTTGCCTTCATATTATTTTTCCTTTTTACTGTAATTTTTGACTCTAAATTGTATCAGTTTTTTTTTCTTGTTCCATGTCAGATCGACATAGATCAGCCTTAACCACATTTTTGATGCATATAAAAAAAGCATACCCGTCAATTAAAACACAATTTTTCCCTTTCTTTTCATTCTTTCATCTCCTTTTTTTACAGTAGTTTGATAAATTTTTTTGTGATTTTGATAAACAAGTTTATTGGGAATCTCTCTCCTACTTCCTTGTTAAAAAATTTTTTTGTAGCCGAATAAATTTTTGTGCTTTGTTCTCATCAGGAAGCAAAAAAAAAAGAGAATTTTTCATTTTTAACAATATCAGATTCGATAATAAATAACCATCTATCAAATAAAATTTTTCTGTGTAATAAAATATTTTAAAGGGTTCATGGTTAGTGAAAGTCAGTTGATTTATTCGAAAAAAGGAGAAAACGATAGTCTTTTTTACTTGGTTCAAAAGGGGCGGAAATGGCAATTCTCCGCAAAATTTTTATCTTATTGTCTTTTTCACGTAGGCGTTTGTTTGTGTGGGAAGAAAAACAAAACCTTTTTCAATAAATTTCAGCTTATCAAAAAATACCTTTCAAACCTTTAGATATAAATAACATAGTATAGAGATTGTTTAAACAATGAATTTTTGAATAGCTTTTTTTTTACAGTAAACATGTTGCATTGAACATGTTTATAAAAGCCATTTTCGACTTATTTTCAAAAATTTACGGATTTCATAAAAAAGAAAAATCCTCTGATGAAGCTAAAAATTGGTAGATAGACTAATTTAAGGTCTGAGATCTTGAATTTAAATCCATATGTCTCATTTTTATGCAAATTTTTCATCTACCATATGTGGTACCCCTAAAATCGAAAAAAAATTATTATGCTACAAATGATATGTCATTCGACGCGCCTTGACGAGATGCAACTTTTTTATAAAGGGGAAAGTCGAAAATTACAAAAAATGGCTTATAAACTTACAAATTTGGTTTTCATTTTTTTGCAAACTGTACATTGCAGCCCGTTCAACGAGAAATAAAAAGAGGATGCGCTCAAGCTGTAGCAAAAAAGCCACTCTTTTGACTTCTTTTTTTCAAAAACATTGAATATTTCTGTTGCAGCTTGGGCGCAATCTACTTTCGCGCAAGGTGCAACAATCTGTCCTGTGTATTAATGTATTTTTAACAGTGTTGCTGATTTTTTAAAAACATCGGTGCCGGTGCCAGTGCCGGAGAAAAACATCGGTGCCGACGGCATTTTCCCTTTAATTTTTCCAAAACATCGGCGCCGGTGCCAGTGCCTGCATTGGCACTGGCACATTTTTTTTTTCATTGATGTTAAAAGATTTGAACTTCAAAATTTTCTTTTTAAAGCTTTCGCGCTGGCTGCAATTTTCTTATAATTTTTTAAATTTTGTAACAATACTTTTTCTGCCCAAAAAAAACTACAAACAAATTTTCAAAAAACATCCGACCTTTAACCTTTATTTAATTAATTATGACGCTTTCATCATCAATCAAAATTTTTATAAAGACGTATTTAAAAACCGCTGCTGTAATATGATCGTGATTTTTCTATGATTGATTTAATGTTCTTTGATTTAAAACTCGTATCTTTTTTCATGTAATCGCTTTTTTTCATTTTATTCTTTTATACCCATCAAATTACTTCAGCATTTTTAATCACATCAAAACTTTTTCTACGAAAATAGAAACAAATCAATCAAAAAATATCAAAGAAAAAACTTTTAAAAAACATTTTTTTCGACCGCCCCTAAAAAAGGCGGTAAACAAATTTTTTTCTTGTACGAGAGAAAAAAAAACATATAAAAAAATTTTAATGGTGTTTCCCAACTGACAGACGATTGACTGGTGGTAATCATTGATAACTGATAATAAATATTTTTTGTAGTCGGTAAATATTTTTTTTGAAAGAAATGTTCATTGATTTTTGCAATTATTACGGAATTCATTTTTAATGATTAAAAACCNTAATGATTAAAAACCAAATATTATATTTTTCAATTTTTGCAGATAATTTGATAAAAAGATTAATGCAAAAAAACTATTTTTAGTTGGAAAAAATGTGTCTTCAAAAATTTCTTATTTTTCTCATAAGTGAGATAGTGAACTTTCGCTTAAAGACCAAAGTTACAGTAAAAGCACAAAAAAAATATGACTTTTTTGGTGTAATAAATTTGAAATCAGTTTTTTGATAATAAATTTATTTGACAAATTTTTGAATATGTTTTTGAACAAATATGAGCTATCTTTTGTAAATATTAACGATCAAAAACATGGTAAACCTTTAATTTTTTTTAGAAAACTTTTGTTTGCTTAACTTTTCCCTCTAACTTTTTTTCTGTTAACAGTTAAAAACGTTAAACTTGAAAAAACATGTTATTTTACAATTTAAAAAAAAAGAGATTAAAATTTCTTTGAAATGTTTCTTTACTTTTTTTTGAAAAATCACAAGCCCACAAAATAAACAACAAGTTTTTTTTGTTTTTTGTTTGAAAAGAAAATTTATTGCTTTTCATTTATTTTTTTTCATCGATTTTTAAACGTTCGTTTTTGCTTAAAAATACTTTGTCTCCGTGGTTTTTTCATTCGCGCAATTTTTAGTTTTATATTTTCAACATTTTTTTAGCCATAATTGTTTTATAGACACAAAAAATTATGCCACCAAATAATGAAAAACGGAGTGAAGATGTTCGATTGCTTAATGATATAAAACCGTTGAGATCAATTTCACCACAAAAGATTAAAGTTGTTGATTCATCTGCAACAGATTTTAAAAAGCCTGAACAAAATAGCTGTTATACGGCTGTGCTAATTTTGACAGTATTTGCATCAGCTTTTGGTTCATCCTTTCAAAGTGGATATCATACAGGATGTGTAAATCCAATTGGAAAAGTAAGTTTTATGTTTTAATTTTTGAGAAGGGAAAAAAAGTCTCGCCGCGAAAAAAATATGCTACCAAAATTTTGGCGTTTTTCGTTGCAAGACTTTAATTTGATTGATTGAATCAATATTTTTTAGGAAGCTTCCGCCTGGTACAATGTCTCACACCAACACATGTTTGGAAAAGAATTAAGTAAACAAGAAAATACAATTGCTTGGTCAATGACAGTTGGGCTTTTAAATGTTGGTGGACTTTTTGGTGGATTTATTGCTTGCCATCTTGCGGATAAATTTGGGCGTCGAAATGCACTTTTAATGAATAATGCATTTTTATTTATTGGAGTAATTTTAATGTCAATGTCAAAAAGGGTTGACGTATATCTTCTTCTACCAGCTGGAAGATTTGTTACTGGAGTTTGTTGTGGTAAGTATAGGTTTTTGAGGTTACTGTAGCAAAATTTTTGTTACAACATTTAAATTTTTTAAAATGATAATAACATTTCTCAAATATGTGTTTACTGTACTAATTAAACATTTTCGTTGTAGGACTTGGAAGTGCTGTGGTTCCAATGTATTTAACAGAAATTGCTCCAGTATCAAAACGTGGAGCCCTTGGAACTGCCCATCAACTTACTTTCACATTTTCAATGCTTGTTTCACAAATTGTTGGAATTCCACAAATTTTTGGAAATGCTGACTTGTGGCAATACACGTTCGCCATTGCACTTATTCCAGCAGTAATTCAAATTTGTCTTCTTCCACTTTGTCCAGAATCTCCAAAATTTTCACTCATTGTTAAAAAAGACCACGATAAAGCTTCACGAGATCTTCGAAAACTTCGAGCTTCAAAAGATGTACATGATGAAATTGGAGTTATGAAGTATGAAGCTGATAAAACTTCACAAATTAAAAAGGTTACAATCCCAGAATTATTTGCAAATCCATTATATCAGCGACGAATTGTTATTGCAGTTATGCTTATGCTCGCATTGCAATTTAGTGGAATTAATGCTGTTTTCTTTTATTCAAGAGCTGTTTTTGAACAAGCTGGTTTAAGTGGACAATGGCCTTTCTATGCTACAATTGGAATGGGATTTTTAAATTTTTTTGCAACTATTTGTGCTTCACAATTAATGGATCATCCGAAATTTGGTCGAAGAGTTTTACATCTTTGGGGATTAATTGGAATGTTCTTTTCAACTATTATGATTGTCTTATCAATGACTCTTTCGGTAAGTGCCGAAAATCTGTATATGACATTAAGTCAGATGCCGTTGATGAAAACTAAAGTGAAGCTTTAATTCATTTTGGCATTAGCAACATTTTACCAAGCTTTGGCATTATGTCCCATTTTGCAGAAAAATGGGACATAATGCCAATATACCCAAAATAATTTTAATCCAACTTTTTTTTTAGAAAAATGCCACATCCACTACTCTTCAAAATCTTGGCACATTTGGTTCTATTGTTTTTGTTCTACTCTTTGTTGCATCATTTGCATCCGGTCCAGGACCAATTCCATGGTTTTACGTCTCTGAAATTTTTCCAGCACATGCAAAAGCCTCTGCTGCATCGGTTGCAGTAATGACATGTTGGATTGCTGGTGCCCTTGTTGGAATTGCTTTTCTTCCAATTAATGTAAGCTTAAAGTTCTTTAATATTTATTCATTTTTTTAAATTATATCAATTTTAGAACATTCTTGGACATTACAGTTTCTTAATATTTTCATGTTTCCTTTTATGGTTCATCTTTTTCACTTACAAATTTGTTCCAGAAACTAAAGGCAAAACTGTCGCAGAAGTTGAAAAAGAATTGGGCCTTGACACTTTTAAACATTAAATATAATGATAATAATTAATTTAAAAAAATTATGTACAAAACAAATCAATGATAGCATTTCATATCTCTCTCTGTCATGTATTCATTTAACGGGTCTCGTTTTCTCTTTGTATATTTATTAATCTATTTTTTAAAGAAATAAACAATTTTTTTTTATTTAAAGAAGGTAATTTTTGAATTTTTGAGAAATATAAAACTTGGAATTATTAAATCCAATTTTAATTGATATTACTACTACCGAAAATGTTAACTGCAACAAAAAAAGAATATTAAAAAAGCTATACAAAATTCCATGTCACACCATTACAGAAACATTTTTGGGGAATAATTGCCGAATAGTGGGATGAGTTTTATTTTTAATAGTAAAATTTGTAAACAATACAGGAAAAAATACTTTGAAAAAAAAATTCACCAACTATTCGGCAATTATGCCATTTTTGGATTGTAAGCTACAAAAAAATTTTAATCTTAAAGATGAACCGCGTGACTTATTTAATAGCTGAATGTCGAAGATTCCAGGATATTTTTTTGCTATTCTTCTTAATATCTGAAATTTTTTTCGCGTTAACTTTCTATTTGCATTTTTTGATTATTTAATTATTTCTTTCACTTTTCTTGCAAAAATAATCATTAAATGAGCCGCTATTTTGTTCTTCTCCTTCTCTATGAGTTAAAAAGTAGTTCATAGTTACTCATATAGTGCATAAGTCTTTTTTTGTTATTGCAAAGTGACAATAAATGGACAGAATTTCCTCAAAAAGCTTGACAAATTTATTTAATTTAAAGGCAGCGTCGCAGCCAATACAATTTTTTTTTATCAAAACGGAGGCTTCCTAGCCCAAAGTTGTTCGTTGATACTCTAATGTTTTTAACGCACTTTTCAGCTCTCGTTTTCTTTTTTTTCTCTCTCTTTTGTTTGCGCAAAATGAAAAAAGTGTGTGTGTTAGACACTTTTTAAATTTAGCGGTCTTTGTGTGTGTTCTCTTCAGGGATGTGCGGAAGTAGAGAGAATTTCTCTTTTCCAACGAAAAAAAGTGCTCAATGCATTTTTTTTACTCACTTTTTTTCTCTCCATTTAGTTCGCAGCAGCAGTAGCGCTTTTTAAGTCGGTTTTGGACGCTTGCTGTCTTAGAAAAGAAATAGAAAAAAGAAATCGATAAACTTTTTAGCACTTTTTCACAAAAAAAAGTGGTTGCGTTTTTTATTTATAATAAATAAACAAATGTTTAATTTTACTTTTGTTTAAAATTTATAGTATTTTTCTGTTGAAAAGAGCACTTTTTAAAAAAATTCTACCAATTTTTTAGTGAACATCGTTACTGATTTAAAAGAAAAATCGTTTTTTATAGTTTATTGTGTTACGTTTTTTAACGCTTTATTTTTATAGATCTCCGTTTAAAACTTATTTTCAGACATATTTACTTAAAATCTGGAAATGGTTGATACAAAGAAACGTAAAATGATACTACTTGCTGATATACAAAATACAATAAAAGAATATTCAACAGAAGGAATCAATGATTGGGATTCTATTAAATCAAGCATTGACAAAATCTTAGAAACTCATTGACCGATTAAACTTTGTGATTATGAATATGGTATGACTATGACATTAAAGAATGGTAATCGAATTATTGTTAAAGAAGAAAATGATAAAACAAAAGTTCGAGAATATTCAAAATCAAATAATTCTTGGATTTGCTCAAATCGACATTGTAAATACGCAACTCTTAAAATCAAATATGGTATTGTCTTTGCTGCAATTACACACAACTGCGAACCGAGAGAATATTCAATGGCATTAAAAATTCAAGAACTTTTAAAACAAGGAAAAACTACTGAAGCTCTTGGATTAACAATGAAAAGGAGATCGCTGAGGTAAGCTTTTTTTTACGTTATCGTCATTTTTTTACAAAAAAAGTAAAAAATGGTCGTTTTTTATATCTCAGGCAGCATTTTGACTGAAGAGGGCCAACAAAAAAATTAATAAGGCGCTGTCGAGATATGACGTAATGGAGGGAGGATGGGGTAATGACGCCGCTTCGAAATGCGGCAAAAGATTGAAGGGAGAATATGACAGAAAGTTAGGGAGGGTCCAAAAAACCCAATTTTTGTATGACGTCAAAGCTGGACAACCCCTAATGAGGAAAAGATGCTCGTAATAAAAGAAAATTTCTATATTTGTTAAAAATAAAATAAAAAGATTAAATTTTTTTAAGACTTTTTTGTTGGCAGTTTTATTCGATCCCTCTCCACTTAAAACGCGTCAAATGAGAGCGCTCACCAATAGACAGCTGATTGAGAAATAAAAAAAAGTCTATTTTGCAAAAAAAATTAGCTTCATAATGCAATAAAATTTCACACGTTTATTTTTCAAAAATTCAGTGTCAATTGTTCGATTCGGAAGATTCGTATGCTAAAAAATAAAACAAAATCAAAACATTTTTTTCGAAGATTTTTCCCAGTTTTGTTAACTAAAAATCTGATATGTAAAAGTTTTTGTAGAAATACTTCAAATCAATCTTTATCTGCTTCAACAGATCAATCTTTATCTGATTCAACACTCGATGAATTAATTTTAGCAAATATTATTAAAACTCGAAATAATTCGTAAGTTTCTTTAAAAAATCTTCTTATTAAACATAAATTTTTTTTAGTTGTAATGCAACCAACGATTATGCTTTAAATAATGATACACCATCTTCATCATCTCAAACTTCAACAAAAACTTTAGTTGGGCAAATTTCTGATTTAATAACAATTTATCCGAATGATATGTTAGGTTTTGATCTTTATGCTGAGTATGTTTTTTTTGTTACTTTTCTTTACTATTATTATTAAAAACATTAGCTTTAGTCAATATTCAACTGCTAACACTGTTTCTTCGTTACTTTCTGAAACTTCAGCTTTAACAGAAAATTTCGAAGAACCTTCTCAATCAAGTGTTAAAAGAGAATTTGATGACGAATTTGATGATTGTATATTTATTAATGAAACTGCTGCAAAAAAGTAAGTTTTCTTCCCTGATATTGCACATTTGGCATACTGTATTTTATAGGCGAAAAATTGATTTTGATAACAATGAAATTTTTTCATTTGAACGTCCATCAACTTTAACTTTGAAAGAAATGTGCAAAAAGCTCAAAATCGAATACAAAAATGATGTTTATAAATTTTGGGGAGATATTGTTTTTGAAAAAATTACTCCATTTTCAAAAAATGTCAAAACTCATTCGTTCAAGTCTAAAAATATTTTTGCATGTTTATCTCAGTTTTTTACTGGAACAAATGAAAGCTGTTTTGATATCCAATATATTATTAGCAAAGCTTTTCGTGATGATTTAATTGAAACAGGTTTGATTTTATTGATACAAATTAAAATTAAAATTCATATGTTTCTTTAGGTGAAATGTCCCGTGCAAAAATTGATGAACTTTCTTTCTTTACTACAGTAACTGATGAACACATTGAATTTATTTCAAAATTTTTATTCTGCAAAATTGGAATATATGAAAATGGAATTTTAAAGAAATATGGAAATTGGGAAAATCAAAATCAAAATAACAGCGATGTCTTAAATTTAATTCTTTCCTTTGAAAATGGATTTTTTTCTGTTGTTTTGGATCTTTAATTTTTTGCAATCTCTTTTGCTTTATATTTTTTCTTGTTTTTTTCCATGTTCTTTTTATTATTTATTCGCAAAATAAAATTTTATCATTTAAACTTTTACTGCTTTCGATTTTGACTTTGTGTATTTTGAATTCCTTTTGAATAATAATTTATAAAAAAAGAAGAAAAATCAAACTACAAAAAAACAATCAAAGCAAAAAAAATTATTTCCGTGGAACAAAACAGAAATCTTTAATTTTCATTAATTCACATGCTTTTCCAAGCGCCGTTTGAAGATTATTTTCTTCTTTTTCATTTAAATCATTGAAAATACAGAATCCAAGTTTTGTTGGTTTTTTACCCATTTCTTTTTCAAATGCTTTTAATTGTTGTCTAATTAACATTGCCATTAAAAATTCTGGAGATGCAGATTTTTTTGTTCCATCAAAAGTTTCAAATTCAAGTAAAATAGGATTTTCATCATCTTTCGTAAAAGTGTATCCACGTTGAGGAACTGTTGTTGAAGCTTTATTGCCTTCTGACATAATTTTAATGAGATCTAAAAAGTATACGGTAATTTCTGAAACAAACAAATTAAAATTACTTTGAACACCATATTTTCCATGTTTTACAAGCGTTTCTTCAGCAATTTTTCCAAATTGTGGCTTTTTCTTATCAAAACTAATATGCATTGGATTTCCCCATTGTCCTAAAAGATACTGTAAAATAAAATGTTCAATAATGTAAAGAAACTTACCACCCCAAGATTCCAAAAATTCAAATTTGCCATTTTTCTGAATACAAATAAATGAATAATTTGCAAGAATTCCAATAATAGGATAATTTTCGAGAGCAGTCATTTCATTTTTGTATGAATCACAGAATTTTGGGAAATTAATCATATATTCATAAACAATCTTTTTGATTTCCAAAGATAGAAAATTATTTTCATCAATTGCAAATGTAATTTTAAAAGCATGTGCTTCTCCATCAACTTTGAAAGCTTTATGTTTAACAAGTTTATTTTCTTTTCTATAGCCAATCTAAAACACGAATATACATATATTTTCAAGTAAAAAGGGTAAAAAACTTACAAAATATTTTAAACATGTTTTTGGACAAATTATAGATCTTTCATACGGCAAAACCGTTCCAGCATCTAAAGACATTAAAAAAAAATTAGTACCACCAAATTCATATCCAATAAAATATTTTCTTGGAGTTAATGGAATAACATAATTTTTCGTATAACTTTTATCCAATATCCATTTCTTAATTTCATTTAAAGATTCAAAATATCTTTTAGAATCAATTTTATCAATTAAAATTGGATTCTTAGATTTAAAAATATCCATAAATTTTTGTTGTTGTTCATCAGCAAAAACCAAAACTTTTTGAATATTCATCATTTTTGGCATTTCTTTTTCATCAAAAATAATTTCAATAAGTTTATATCCATTTTTTGTATATTCAAATTTGTAAGCTTTTTCTTCCGCAACAATTGCAACATTTTGACCAATATTAATTTTCACGTCACCCCAAATTATTGACTGAATTAAAAGCAGATTGAAATCAGATAAAAAAAAATATGGAATTTTTGTTGAATTCAGTTTTTTCTTTAAAATTTCACAAAATTGAATATTATTTGGATATTTTTCATTCGTATAATATAAAACTTGTAAAATGATTGCTTTAAACTTTGAATCAAAAGTTTTTGGAATATCAGAAATAAATTGTTCAACATTTGTAATATAATTGCAATAAAGAAGTTCTACAGTTTTGCATCCAAAAACGAGCATTTTAAGGTGATTACCGATGCGAGAAATAAAAACAAAAACATCGCTATCATTTTTTGAGAGAGCAATTGCATCAGCAGAAATACTATTAGAGTTTTTCTTGTTTGACTTTGACTTTGAATTCGAGATTTTGTTTTTTCTTGGCGCCATAATTTTCTCGATATAGAATTAAATAAATTTCTAAAAAAATGAAACCTAAGAATAAATGAAATTTTATCACAATAAAAAATTTCAGGCTTTGTTTTTTAATTGTAAAATCAATAAGAATTTTTTTAAAGAAAAGGCATAAGGAACTGACAGAATTTTATTGCAAAAATCCTGACTAGTTTGGCCCAAGCAACCAAACAAAGGCACTTGAGTGGTTTTAAAGTGCCTTTGTTTTTACGCAACCCAAAAGCAAAAAAAGCTGTATTAAAAGAGTTTATAACCTGCAATAAAATAATAAAAGGTTATTTATATCAAAAAATAATGCCAAGTGTTTTTGGCAATTTTTTTCATATATCAGAAGAAGAGATATTTGGCAATTTTTTGCTTCTCCATATGTGTTATTTACACTGCGTGCAGAAATAGCACAAAGATTATGTGATTATACACCAATAATAGGGACAAAATGATTTCCATTAACCCAATCAACAAACAATCCACGATCATTTTTGTTCCATTTTCCATCTTTTATACAAGGAACATATCTTGAACAATTATATTTTTTATCTGGGGGATTATGAATGTAAACATTGATGTTATTTATTATCATCCTTATTATCACCCCATAATTTCAAAGCGAACAAGGCTTGAAGGAGCAGAAAAGAATTATCCTTCACAAAAGAAATTTAGTAAAAATAAAACAAAATATTCAAAGAATTTGAGAACGTAAAATCAAACGCAAACTTTTATGCACAAAAATAAAAGTCTGCAGTGAGAAAAAAATGCAGAAGATGGCATTTTTTTTCTAACTGTGGCAAATTAGGTCTATATTGATTTTTTAAGAGAGACATCGTTTTTTTTTGGGTTATTGATGACCCAGCGTTTTCATATCTCTATAGTACCATGTATAGATAATAATTATAGCATCTACACTGCTCCACAAAATTATAAGACACTCCTGGAATTTGACATTTAAAAAAAAGCTGAAGATATCTAAGAACTGTTATTACCTTCGTTTTCGTATTTTTAGTACAAAAAACAGGGGTGTCTTTTAATTTTGTGGAGCAGTGTATAAATGGATTTACTTAAAAATTCATAGCTCAAATAAGGAATCATTCATTTAAAATTTTTGTGAATTGGTAAAACTTTAGACACTTTTACATTTCTTCTAAAAAACGTTGATCCAAATTTTAACATTGTTTCAATATAGTTTCGATATGGTTTAATAATTATAAATTAGGGTTGTCGATTTCCCGGGAAAATCGAAAAAAGCGGGAAATTTCCCGTTGATTTCCCGGAAACGTAATTTTGGTAATTTTGTTTTTTCACTACCTAAAATTATTAAAAGCTCGTAATTTGATGACTTTTCAATGAATTTTTCAATTAATAACTTTTTATAACAAAAATTGCCTTATTTTATGCTAAATGAGATTAAAATAGTAAAAAATGTTGCCTTTCTAACAAATATTTTCGGGAAATTTCCCGCGATTTCCCGCAAAAATCGGG
>CABFKP010001554.1:0-12086 GCA_901779475.1 Panagrolaimus davidi
AAATGTTTACAAAAGTGGATGATATAAATAGTGTTTAATTTGCATGTTTTTTTTTACTTTTCAGGGGTGGGGTAAAGGAGAACAGTACGCCGGGACTTCTTTTCTTGTTTTCCCCTCCCTAGAATGCATTTTTTAAAAAAGCTCTTGTGACATTTAAATTTCAAGTGGATAATCTTCTAACACTTGTTGATAAAATTTTTTATTGGTTAAACCTTTCAGCACTTCCATTTTTGATAAACAAGAAACATTTATGTTTTTCCATTTTTTACGATAAAAAAAATGTACAAATTATGCAAATTTATTTTTGTAAAAAAATAAAAAAAAATTTGAAGAGGGGTGGGGAAAACGAGAACAGTGCCGTCGGGATTTCTGAATTGTCTAAATTGTATATGCAAAGAATTAGCTCTCAAATGGGAAATTTCATTTTTCCGGAATCAGAAAAAAAGCAAAAAAGGTCGAATTTTATATAAAATCGCTTTTAATCGAGTACAAGAATAAACCTTTTGTATTTTTGGAATTATAAAATTCGGTGTCATAATATAGTCGTAAGCAGTACCAGTTTCAGAATATGCAAATTTTACAGCTTCCATTTTTAATGTTAAACAACCGTTTTTTTAAGAAAAAAAGGACAAAAACGAACGTCAGCTTTGCTAGCGTTTTGTTGATGTTATTTCATCTTTAAAGCTTTTTCACAAACATGTGTTTTGTTACACTTTTTGTAGTCATTAAAAAGAAAGTAAATCAATTAAAACAATATTTTTAAGGTGTGTCCATCTAAATATTTGTTTAAAAGTGCATTTAAGTGTGTCAAAAAAATAATGTCATTTTTTTTGTTGATATTAAAAATGTCAAAAATTTTTTGTTTGATTTTAATTGTTTTTACAACATCATTCGTACATCCACAGTTTGATGAAACATATTCGAAAAAGCTGATTAATTTTGTGGCAGCTTCATTTTTGCCTGTCAATGATAGCAGTGATATTTTTACTAAAGAAATGGCTTCATTATGTTTTAAAAAAAGTTATCCAAATGGTGATTGGGAACTTTTGAATATAAGCTTCATAAATCTTTGCACTCGATTTAATATTGATTTATGCCAAGTTTTAATTGCAAAATCTGAAAAATTTAAAGAAATTATTTTTGCATTTCAAGGATATGTTTATCCGGATCAAATAAAAATTTTTGCAAATTTAACTTTTGATAATTTTATTCCATGGATATTTGATGGTAATGGCAAAGATTATGGACAAGTAATTTCAGATTTTTTTGAAGCTTCTGAGGCAGTTTGGAATAGTCATGTTAAAGACGTTTTGAATAAATATTCTGACTATTCAATTACTTTTACTGGTCATTCTCTTGGTGGTTCGATTGCTTCGTTGATAGCTTTAAAGACAAAACTTGTTGGATTTAATCAAAGCATAAAGGTGTACACTTTTGGTATGAAATAGTATTATCTTTTCAGTATAACTTAGCCAAGGCTTAGTACATTAAGACAAAAATTTAAAAATGAAAAATATTGTAATATTAAACTTTTATATAATAATTTTCAGGAGAACCTCGTGCTGGAGATTTTGAGTGGGCCAAAATATTTCAGGCCAAAATCCCTAAAGCTTATCGTGTTGTTCATAGCAGTGGTTTGTTTTTAAAATATTAAAACCGCTTTGAAATTTATTTTATTATTATCTAGATTTGCTTCCACATATGCCTGTTTGTCAAGAATTATTTTCTGGATCATGTGACAACAATCTTGGATATCCATATCATCAACCTCAAGAGATATGGTAAAACAAGAAAAATGATTGAGTATTTCTATTCATTCTATTTAGGTATAATGATTATTTGATGTCAGATGGAAAATATAAAATTTGTGATATTTTCAACGGAGAAGATCCAAATTGTAGCAATTCAATTCCTGAAAGTCAATTTAATAAAAATTTAATAGAATGGCAAGGATTTGACATGCAAATGAGATATTACGGTCAAAGATTATATGATTATGGAAATGATGGATGTGAAGATTTATCAGATAACCGTAGCAGTACTATTGCCACCACCACCATTGAAGTATCCTCAATGATATCTTCTACAAAGGCTTCTGCTGCAGCAGATGCAAGGCTTCGAAGGAATTACTTTTTAGTGGAGATAAGTTGTTACTACTTTTTGATTAACCATTTTATTTTATAACAATAAATGTTAAAGTCTAAACATCAAAAGTAGTATATATTATTAACAAAAAAATTTTAAAAAAAGAAGGAAATTCAAATAAATTCTCTGAAACTATGACAATTTGATTAAAACAGGGATTTCGCAAAGCTGATACACAAACTAGTAAATTTTTGAAACTTGATGTCAAATATTTTTTTTTGTATTATAAACAGTGTTTCCCCAATACAGTTATTTCAAATTCCCATTCCATTTCCCTTTTATCATACGAAATTCCGTCCAACTCTAATAAAAAACGATGGTGGACAAATCATCTAAAAAAAGGTTTATTTTAGAACTTGCATATTTTATAACTGTTGTATTGTCATAAGTTTAATTATTTTTTATTAGAAAAAAAGCTTTTTTTAAATTATTCGGTATCTAGAATGCTCGGAAACTGTTTCACCGTGATCTCCGTGTTTTTTTACCTCGAAGTCAGTCAGAAAACGAATAAAAAAATGTAAGTGCAGGAATCAAAAAAAATAGCATCCACAACGATTACATCCTTTGTAATTCAAATCGTCTTTTTTTATAAGTAAGCTTTAAACTTCAAAAATTCTGACATTTTTAAAATTTAAAGTAGAAATAACAACTTTTTTGTGTTATTGTTTTTTATTAATATAATTTTTGATGATTAAAAAAGAATTACAATAAAATTTTATGCGTTCATAAAAAAAGAAATCTATCATTATTTTATAATTTTGTATTGCTTCCTTTATATCCACTTTTCTTTGGTAGAATTTCATGTTCAATTAAGCTGTATGCCATTTCAACAACAGACTTTCTTGGATCACGAAATTCAAAATTCAACAATTGTTTGGCCTAAAACGGAAATGATTTAAAAGGTTTGTACTGAAAAACAGAAACAATTTTCAAATGAAAACAGTTTGTTTCGAAATTTTTTCCAACAATTTTAAAGAAAATCTAATAAAATTAGAGATACCTTTGAATTATCAATTTTATAATCAACATTTAATCTCTCTGAAATCATTTTAGCTTGCTCACTAAAAAGTGATGCCGCTTTAATAATCATATCTGGAGCTTTATGTTGTGGGACGCAATAACCCTGCGGTTTAAATTCATCTCCCAAAGCCTTTGAAACTTCTTTCATCCAAACAGATGGTTGTGAAGCTGCAATAATTCTTTCTCCATCTGTATTTGAATTTGTCTAAACAAACAGAATTATGTTTTGAAGTTGCATTAAAAATAGATTTCTTTTACCATTGCCTTTAGATGACAAGCTGCAACATCTCGAACATCAACCATTGGAATACAAATTGTTGGAACAACTGGCATTGAATAATTTAAAAACATTTTTATATGCTAAAATTGAATTAATCAAAAATATTTGTTGTATTACAAAAATCTTTACATTGGCTGAAGTTCCTTCAACATCAGATAACAGTGGACCAATGATAAAACTTGGATTAATAACTGTTAATTCAAATTTATTATCACTACTTCCAAAATTTTTCACGAAATTCCATGCAGCTTTTTCAGCGGCAACTTTTGAACGATGGTAGGGATTTGTTGAAGGAGTTACAATAGTCCAGTCTTTTTCGTTGAAGATTTTAGTGTCGTCTTTGTGGCCTTCTAAAATTTCAAACGGTCAAACATAAATTATTCAAAATATAGATTTGGTATTTTCAGTTTTTAGAATTCTGTTTCCAAAGTCAATAACTACGAAGTTAGAGTCGGAGTCGCTAACACCCTTTGAATTAAATATCTTTTTTACACTTAATATTCTTACCCATAATTGCAACGCATGAACTTGTTAAAACAATTTTTTTAACTGTCGGTACTTTTGCTGCTGCACTTAAAACATTTAAAGTTCCATCAACAGCCGTTTTAATAATTGTTTCATCTGGATTAACTGGAAATGGACTTGCTGTATGAAGGATATATGTGCAATCTTTTAATGCTACCGTCCATGAATCAGGTTTTTCAAGATCTGCAACAACAAGCTCCAATCTCTCTGACGCAAAACGCAGCGATCGAAGTGGTTCAACTTTTTTTGAATTACTCAAACTTCGAACTGTTCCACGAACAATATATCCGGCTTCTAATAATTGTTTTACACAATGAATTCCAAGGTACCCCGAAGCTCCGGTAACAAGGACACCTGAAAAAAAGTAAATATAAAGATTACAAATTTTTTTTACTTTTTCAAAGCTTTAGCTACTTTTACTACATTCGAGTTTTCACAAAGTGGAATAAAAATGGACTATTTTTTGGTTGAATTTGGATTTCTGGGAAATGAAAAAATTTAAAACATTTTTTAAAACCGAAATAGTTTAATTTTTAAAAGAAACTGTAAGAAAGGAAAAATGAACTAGTGTAAGTTGCTTTAAAGCAAAAATGAAAAAAAAAAGCTTACGAATATTTTTTGGATCAGAAATTTCAGCGATAACCATTTTTCTTACAATTTTTTTAAACTTTTTTATTAAAGAAAAGAAATTTAATTCAGTTGTGTTTCTTTGACTACGAAATAGAATGCTTTTATATTTATTTTAGAGAGCACAAAAGAAACACAATTTATTTTTGAAGAAAAGGGACAGAGTTTATTTTCATTTTTACTCTAAAAAAACTCACTCTTTTTTTTGTTTAAAAGCACAAAATCGACACAGTTCAGAGATCTTTTATTGAACTTGGAAGAAAAAGGAAGAAAAAACCTACAAACGTTGTATTTGAAAGAAAAGGAAAACTGCTAACAATTGTATTATTTGCGGATTTGAAATGACGTTTTTTTGCGTTATTACTCCATTATCAGCAAGTGTGAAAAATTTCTTTCCAAACTTCTAAAAAAATGCGTCATTGTTTTTAACTGACATTTTGGCATATTTTTGTATTTCTGAGGTTTTTTCAACGGGTATTTATTATACTTCCCTTTAAAAATGTCTCTGATAAAAGCTAACTCTACAAGAGTAATATAATTGAATTTTGTTATGTAACGTTTTATAAATAACTAGTAAATACAGTATGCGACACTTTAAAAGGTTCAGCAGAAAAAAACATTTTAAATAAACGTAAACAAAATTTTCGATATGGAGTTACAAAAAATAACAAAGACAAAAATTCAACAATTGAATGTGTTGAAACAATACAGTATTTTAAACAAATAATTGTTGCAGAATTTGGAATTTGGAAAAATAAAAGACTAAAACCGAGAAAAAAGGGAAAAATTAAGAAAACACAAGTTAATAAAATTTGAATTATGCAACTAATAATCAGGGATCTTTGAAGATTTGATTTTGCATATTTTGAAAAATGTGATTTTACAAGATAGATAAAATATATGGTAGTTGCAAGACAGCCAAAAAGGCTAAAAGCTAGCAAAAAAGTACCAAATCTTATAAGATGAAATGCAACAGTTGGCGGTGGAAAAAAGAGTGAAGGTTCATGAAAGTTCTCAAAAAATGAATCATATCTTTTTGCAGTCTCTTGAGAAGAATTGTAATGAACAGCTCCAAAGCAAGAGATTGCAATTCCAATAAAATATATTGCTGAGAAAACAACGCC
Source organism: Panagrolaimus davidi (assembly GCA_901779475.1). Taxonomy (NCBI): domain Eukaryota; kingdom Metazoa; phylum Nematoda; class Chromadorea; order Rhabditida; family Panagrolaimidae; genus Panagrolaimus; species Panagrolaimus davidi. The sequence continues at coordinate 5,722 of CABFKP010001554.1, forward strand.
AAAAGCTGTCATACTTTTATAATTACACCATTTTGGAAGTTTGTTTGGAAAAATTGTTAAATATCGATTTCCAATAGAAGCTTGGACACTTAAAATGCAATTTCCAACTACCACAGTTCCAATAATCCAAGCAATTCCAGTTCCAAATGATCCCCCACTTTGTAGGATTCCAATGGAGTATCCTGCAGGAGCTGGAGCTAAAAGTACCGGCTTTGTAAGACATACAACATTTTCTGCGACAAAACACCAAATTGTCTGATTTAAAATAAACCATTTAAAAGATTTCAACGTTTTTGACTTTTTTAAAATTAAATATAACAAAAACGGCCCTAAAATCCATGAAATAAATAGTGTAAAAAACGAGTAATAATAGTAAATATTTAAAGCCAAAATTGACGGGTTTGAGATAACAATTTTTGAGACATTTTCCATTAGATAAATAAAAAAATCTTTAAAACTGAAATACTGAAAAAAGAATAATAAATAAAAGGTTTTTCCAAAAAGAACAGGTGATTTTAAAATAAAAAAAAAGTAATTTCATAAGTTTTAGACGTCAGACATACAAATATTAGAGCTGTTTTTAAAAGCTTTTTTTTCTTGTTAGACATAAAAAAATTAGTTAAAAATTGTTTAAAAATTAGATATTTTTGGATATAATTGTTTTTATTCCATTTTAAAAATAAATGGAATAAAATAAAATTTTAATAAAATTTTAGTTAATTTTGTTGTCTTACAAGGAAACAACCTTTAAAAAAGTTATGGAATTTCAAATTCCGTTAATGTTCCATTCGTCATTCAAATTAAAAGTATTACTGTATGACATTTATCCTTACTTTTGTTTTTCACTAAGTTTAACATCATATTAAATGAATTTTCTGTTTTTAATATTATAAAATATTAAAAACAGAAAATTCTCCAAAAGTGATCATCTGTGACAAATGTCTGCAAAAAAAAGCGAAATAAGACTCTAAATCTTTATTCTCCGCTTTCTTTTTGCATTTCTAACATTTTTCTTGTTTTTCAGAGTTCTAAACAGGTGCTTGCTTCTTTCGTAAAAACTGTTTTTTCTTTGATTTTTTTAAATTATTTTAATAAAAAAAGAGCCAACAATCGTTTAACAAATAAATGTGGAACAAAAAAAAATAGGGACAGAAGAAAAAGCTTGAAATCATGTGTACCACTATTTTATGAAATAATAGAAGTTCTTAGCTTTTTTATTCTGCTTTGTTCTTCATTAAGTGAACAATAATGTTTTAGTTTAGCATCATTGAATGATGATCGCAAGCAAAAAATAGTATAGACGAAAAAAATTACATAGAATTGTTTTCTCCGTAAAAAAATATACTTTTGCTGTATTTTTTACGAAAACAACTTTTTTGAATTTTTTATTTGTTTTTGTAAAAAGTTATAATTTCAGTCATCCTGATATTGGTATATTTCACTTTAGTTTTTTATTTATTTTGTTAATATTTTAAAGACTCTATTAACAAAGTATTATTGAACTAGGTTTTTCTTAAAAAAGAGATGTTGTAAATAAGTTTTAAAAACTTTGGACTCATACATGAATTGGGGGTGACTTTAGTCACCGCACAGACTAGCGATGTTAGAGGGTGGCGCGGGCGTTTTTTTCAGAGCAGATATCTCTGGGCGCTTTTGGGAGCAAATTGTTCCACTAGTTATAGGATGTCTTTAATGTTGGTTCGGCAGATGCTGAACGCGGGTTCAATATTGTTTTTCATTCCCTTGATCCCCTTCGGAGCCGTCTCAACACTCCGGCCTCTACTCTATGTTATTTTCTCTGTTTGTGTAAGTTATGTAAACGTCTTTGGTTTAAAATGATAGCTTTAATATTTTTGAATAAAGTGTTTTATAAATAGCGTTTTATAAAAACGTTTTTAATTAAAGCTTAAGAGTTTTTGTGTGGTAAAAATTCTGTGAATGGGGTAATGCGCACATGACTTCACTTTGAAAATTGGAAGTAAAGGTTTGTGAAAGTAAATATATAATTTGGTTGCGCTTTCTCGAAAATATAAACATTCAAAGCATTTAATTATTTTTGATAAATGTAAGCAAAAGTTAGTACTGTGTCAAATATACAATTTACGGAGTCAAAAGTTACAATAATTACATTTCCCTATTATATCCAATAAACACCTCTTTTACTTGCTGAATGCCGTTTCCAAATAAAATTCAGCCTTCGATAAACTTTATTACGTTTTATTTTGTAGGTTTTGAATTTAAATATTTTCTAAAATGAATCAAAGTTGTAAAGTTTATAATTTAACCATAAATAATATTGATGAATTTCGATGCAATTTAGCGAAATTTTCTGCGGATATTTATAATTTCAATTTTGGATATATCTGTATCGGATTTCTAAGCTTAATTATTATAATTTCAATTTTTGGTCGAATTAGAGAAAATTATAAATGGTTTTTTCTTAATCAAGCTATTTGGGATATTTTTTGGAGCACAAGTTATTCATGTGATAATTTAATCAAAAATGCATTTAAACCCGGACTTCCATGTTTTTATTTAACAAGAACTTATGTTTCAAAACCGACAAATTTAACATCAAATTTTGACGCGTTTATGATACAGCTGTTTTATTTTAATACGTATTCGGCTCTTTTTCTTTTAACATCTACAAGATTCCTGGCATTGTATTTTCCTTTGATTTATAAAAAGCTAACAAATGAGTCCCTAGTATTTTTTACAATTTCGATTTTCAATTTGTTCACTATTTTCTTTGATATTTCTCCACTTTTTTTATTTCTTTTACAAGAAAAAACAGACGAACTTATTGCCGAATGTATGATACAAAAAAATTTGACGTCTCAAATGTGCTTAAGTCTTGGCGATCACTTAAATAATGGATGGATCAAATTTTATGATAGATCATTTTATATTTTGTATGCTGCAGATAATATTAAAAGGTCAGTTTTCCTTTTACTTCCCATTATCCCAACAGTAATGCTTATTCTAAAAGTAACAAAACAAGCAAAATTTCAATTAAAACATAATCGAAAAGATTTTATCAGCAGTGTTAGAATTGTCGCTGTTATTACTCTTCAAACGTTGGTTAATTGTTTTACTTTTTCTATGGAAGCATATGATAAAGTTCTGCCCCTTATTGTGAAGACATTTAACTTAAAAGTAAGATACACAAATTCTATTTTTCCAACAGATGTAGATTTAAATGGATATTTGGATTTACGAGTTCCGGATTGGTGGAATGGTTTATATGGTCTTGCAAAACAAAGCTCTTCTCAAATGATTATACAAATTCGTATTTTATTTGAAACTATAATTGTATTGTTGATTATGACTGGATATCGAGAAGCTATTGTCGACTTTTNGACTTTTTCAAATTTATTCCTAAAATGTTCCGTCATCCACGATCGATTTTTAAATACTCTAAAACTAAAGACAGTACTCAAATATTTTAATAGTTAATTATATGTTTTGTCTTTTGCTTTGTTTTTCAACGTAATTTTTTGGATTGCAGTTTTCACTATTATTTTTTTGTTTTATTTATTTTAATTGCTTTGTACTTTAAAAAAATCTCAAAAAAATACTTTTTTTTCTTTTTGTTTACTGATAATTTTATTGTCAAATCTATATAAATTTATTCTTAAAATCATTTATGTTGGGAGACAGAAGTAACCAAAGACGCAGACAGGAAAACAATCGGAAAAAAAAGGGGGCAAAATTCATTTCAAGGGCGGCACACCTTTGATCTTTTGCCGCCGACAACACGAAGCGGCAAAAGATCGATTTCGTGGGCCAAAATAACGCACCCTTGTTGTTTGAGTTTATTTTAGCAAATTTGATTTTTAGGGGAAATTTTTTTCTGTTTCATTTTAAATGGTTATTTAAGTGCGAAATAAGACAAGAATATTTCTTTTTTCTATTAATGATTTTTGAATATTTTTTTTCACCTTAAATCTGATAAAACTTTTTAATTTTTCTGTTATTGGATAATTGTAAAATACTACAATAGTTTCTCCTCCGAAGTTTCTTTTAATGATTCCATTAGTAATTTAAAAAACACCGCTCTTTTACGGGAAATAATCAATAACATAAATGCACTTTTACAAAATCCAAAATAATTGTCTTCTGAATTAAATTATATTATTTATTTCAATCGTAAATAAATATATATACCATTTTTAAAAAAAAATCATTACGAAATAATTTCTTTTTTGCACCGATAAAAACAGACACTTTTTCTTTTAACATGTTCGTCAATTGCCATTTGGAAGTGAGCATATAAAAATTTTATTTTGGGAAAAATATTAGAATAATGGACAAAAACTGGAAAGAAATTAAATCAGCTGATTGTGGATTTTTCTACTTTTTGCGAAAGCTTGATAAAATGTAAAATATTTAAAGTGTTGCTTTCAACTTTGTCATCGTCATATTAATAGTGCGCCAATCTACTTCTTTAAATTGTTTTCTATTAATATTTCATAAATAATGTTTATACATGTTATTTTATTTTGTTACTTTTTAAACAAAATCTTTTTTTTATAAACCGAAAAATTCAAAAAAAGAACTTTTCAGCGTTATTTCAATCGTAAATAAATATATAAACCATTTAAAAAAAACCATTACGAAATAATTTCTTTTTTGCACCAATAAAAACAAATACTTTTTCTTTTAACATATTTGTCAATTGCCATTTGGAAGTGAGACTTTGGAAATATTTCGCAATAACAAAAACGAGAGAAAAACAGCGGCAAAAACGACTTTCGTAAAAATTCTGCCCGACAAACTTTTGAAAGGCAACTGAATAAACGAAAACGAGAGAATGTTTTCTTTTTTTGTATGTCTGTGTTGCCGACTCTATTTTTGAAATATGTTTCGATTTATTCTCTGACAAGCATTTTGTGTATTTATTTCTCAATAACTGCCTTAAAAACGGCAGTTTTAAATTTTTTTATGTCGGAAAAAAATGTTTTGAATTTTTAAGAAATGATAGAACTTTTTTTTTTATTTTAAAACAAATATAAATTGGTTAAATTAGAAGTTATTACAAATATTTGTCATAAAATTCAATTGCTCTGGGGTTGTATCAGATCTTTAACATTAATTATAAAAACTATTTTTTTGAATAGTATTTACACTGTAATAAATGAGTAATGAAGTTCTAGAAAATTTTCAAGTTTGAAACAATAATTTTGCAAAAATGTTACAGTAATATTGATTTGTTTATTATTTTTACAGCTTTTGTTTATTCAATATTTTTCCGTACAAATTAATAACGATCTCTAGCTGCAGTTTTAATATATTTTTATTGATACTATTTTTTGGGTATAAATGCCTGTAAAACAAAATTAGGTTATCCCATTTTCAAATTTAAAAAAAGGATTTAAAAGTAAAATGACTCAAGAATTACAAAAAGCAACAGTTCCATAGTTTTTTGCAATACATAAGAAACAGAAAAGCAGTTTTTGAAAAATCAGGTTTTGTTTTTTAAGGCGTTCGCCCATTTAATGCAAATCTGACCGACGTCTTTAATTTTTTTCGAAATATGACAATATAATTAAATAATACAAAAATACAATAAAGATAAATAATATAAAAATAACATTATTGTGAACAAGAGACAAGTTTCAGATCATAAGTTATGGCTTAATTTTTAAACTTAGTGTGCCAACGATTGCTGTGTGGTCAAAAAATCAACAAACAAAATACCCTAATTAGATTTTTTTATAAACTGTTAAAACTGACAATGAATATGATGTAAGCTTTAAAAAACTTTTTGACAACAAAGTTCATTGTATTGAAAATAAGTGATTTTTGTTTATGTTTTTTTCCAAAATAAAATATCTGAATTTGTTTCCATTTTCGCAAAATGCTTTCAGACGTAATTAACAATTTTTTAAATGAAAAGTGCTGCTTAAGAAAGTCTGCAAAAAATAAATGAATGTGCAAATATCTTAATTGAAAAACGTTTTGATTTTGGTTTTTATATCAAATTTTTTTTATTCTTGTTTGATATTTAAGCAACATGAAATCTTTCTTATTGTATTTTTTTTTAAACAGAAAAAGATTATAAATCTTAGAGGTTCAAAAACAGAAGTGGCTCACTTTTATTTTTCAAAATTGTTGTTTAACTTTTTTATACAACAATATTTTCAGTTTGCAAAATGAAGCTTTTTGATGTTTTTATTAGGGTTGCAAAATGGAGATCTCCCGGGAGATCTCCCACATCTCCCGGGAGATCTCCCACTTTTTGTCGCAAAATCTCCCAAAATCTCCCGAAAAATTTTTCTATTGAAGACACATTTTTTTTTTATTTTTCCGGTTTATTTTGTGTTTATTACTTAGAAATCATAGAAAACCTTAAAAATAGCTTA